>BHFT01066178.1:0-47287 GCA_004320025.1 Laticauda laticaudata | reverse complement strand
CTGCTGAAACGTTGCTACAACTTTAAAAGCACTACAATGACGTGGGATAATACCCGAAGGAAGCTGAACCGCACACATATAAGTACTATGTATATATGTATATGTATATGTATATGTATATGTATATGTATACATGATTAAAAATTGATGCAAAGTAATAAAGTAAGGAAGAAAAGGGAACAAAATGAAGCAAAAAAGTGCCAGAAAAGATGCAAAAAAGTAGCTTTCGATATTCTTTGCAGAAGTACAGTTACATTTTAACCTCTCTCTAAGTTACATCATGAGCAATAAATCAGAAGTTCATTTTTTTATTTTTATGCAAAAACTCCATAAAAGATTTCCATTTACCAGTAAATGTAGAGCATAATAAAAAAGTTAGCTTATCCACCTCAGCACGATCTCTAAATTTCATCATGCTTATATAGTGGACCAAGTTGGATGTCTCCATCTATGTACATACAAAGAACAATTTCGTTGCAGTAATCAGCAATCCATTCTAGCAATTTTGCTGTTAAACAAAATGATAGTCAGTGTGTTTGGGCGGGGGGGGGGAGAGGTAGAGCGAGTGAGCAAAGATTGTTGGTTGCTGTTCTCATTCAGACAAAATTATTTCTTATGAGGTCCTATTCTTGACCCAGCTTTCCCCTTAGTTGATTGGATACTTAGTTGATTGGATACTCTCACTGCTACCAGAACCTTACCAGGCCTCAATCATTTTCACACTGAAGATTTTTGTTGCCAGGTGCACAAAATGTGATCATATAAAGCACATTGGTTGGAAAATGAATTTTATATTTCCACTTATTACCATCATTTTTGTGAATGATCACTGTCAGAAAAAAAATGTTAAACAAGAAGTGGCTGCATGCTCCTGAGAAGCACTTAAAACGATTGAACTATTCTCAAGCAGAAAACTGGTACTAAGGATATATACAGATCTTATGTAATTTTACATTAACAATTCTGTAGCCTTGAACCAACTGAAAGATAAAACTGTTCAATGCCATCCAAATAATTTCATATTTGGTTTAATTAGTTAAACAACTTAGAATTGCCCTGTTTTGACTATCAACCAGATAGTGTATTAAATATCATATTTTTAAAAAAAGAATTGATGCATAATTGTTAAATATCTGTTTTCACAACATTGGATGCCATTTCAATATGCTAGCTTTAAACTTGACAGACTGTGGTAGTAGCACTTGTTTTTTTCAAGCATATCACTGTCTTTCCATTTGCTTCCCATTTACAGTTTGTTGTTTTAGGTAGTAAAAGCGTTCCAAGTAATGATTGCAGAGCTACTCCATCTGTTTCCTATACTTTATGGATACTACGTTATTTTTTTCTTATTGTCAACTAGGTTGAATTTGTATTGTCTATTTCTAGAGGAAATTGTTAAGGATATTCACTATGAGTTCCTTCACCCAACTCTATTGTCAAATTTCAGTTAACTTGACTCATTCAATGTGATCCAAATTCTAAGCATGTGAGCCGTTAATACCTTAACCTTTTTTATTATTGATTTGCAATATCTCTGGCCATTGCTGCTACAACAATTTTCTTTATCCAAATAATCTCTACCTTGTTTTCAGAGTTATCTGTAACTATTATAACTATTTGGCTTTTCAAGTAGCGACCTTTTAAATCATCCAGATTTTACCATTTCACTGATTTTTTTTCAGCTTTCAGTTCTGCAGGTCAATAGGTATTTTTTGCATTTTTTCTTAATCTGTAGGAAAAATCTCTTTACTTGCATTTCCTAATTACCATCTTTCTCCTCTGCTTTGTTTCTCTGTTTTAATATAGGATTCTAAAGTATTTAGTATTCTTCTATAAGACAAATTTTCATTTTTTGTTCAGGAGTTTGCTTCAGTTAAAGAATTGTTTGTAACCATAATGCTAACCTTTCCCTAAAACAGAATGACATCTTTATCTTTTATTTGTCTCATTTAATTAAATGAGAGAGATTACACTATCATCAGAAACACTTCAAGTCTTGTGTGGCACCCCATCTCCAATTTATCATCTTTAAGATTTATTTACTTAGAACAACATTTAGGAGAGCTTTAATAATTTCATTAAATGTAGCATTATCAAGTGCTGAAGCTTTGCTTTTGTTTTAACTTGGCATTTAAAAGTGATTTATTTCACAGAACATTGTTTTCTTAAATTTACAGGCCTGGGAACAATAAGAATGGAAAAGAGCGTTCAGATCCTCAACATCTGCGTCAAGAAAATTCTGATGCAGTATGGAATGAACTGGCATATTTTAAAAAAGAACACAAGAAGCTGTTGATTGAAAAGTGAGTCTTTTTATTTTATTTCAAAGTACATATATGCATTTAGAAATGTGGGGTTGCTTTGCTTATCTTCTCCTTGTAGAGTCCTGAGGGCCAAACAGAGAATTCCTTTCAGGTACCCCAAATTAAATAATCTTTCTCTACCAGAAACAGGGAAGCAAAATATTAGCCTCTTCCTGTGCCCGCTCCTTCCGTATCCAACCTTAAATCAGTAACAATAAGTTTCCTAGCACTAAATGAAACAGTATTGCATGAGCTAGGGATTGTGTTAATTAATGTGGCTCTCATCTGTTGGAGGTGTCGCTCTTCATTAGCCTGTATTTTACACACTGCTGTGCTTCATTTTTGGAATGAGGTGGTAAGGGGATAACCTAGCCAGCCATCCTTGTTTGATCTCCTTGATACATACGCAATGCAGAATGCCTCAGCTCTCTTGGTTCCTTGCCCTGTCCTACTAATCCCAGCTGAGCTCATTATGGTGTAGTCTTGCTGCTACTCTTGGAGCCAGAGCTGTCCAAGCTAATTACTGGTAGCAGCAAAGCCGCCTGTTAAGGGTCTGGAGTAGATCTGCTAGCATGGGCCTTCAGAGTGACCTGCAAAAAGCACGGGGGAGTTGCTCTCTTTCTTGCTGTGCACAGCCTGTCCTTCGGGTTTAGTGATGATCCCTTTCACAGCTCTTTTAGCTGCGGTAAGGGTAAAACTTGGTGAAGGAATTCTTACTTTAGAAAACATCCAGTTTGCTTCTTTGATCTTATAATTCATAGACGATTATATTCACCCTGGTAAAGTAAGAAGTTTCCCTTTCATACTAGACAAAAGGAAGTTGGTTGGCATTGCATAATTAGCCTTTTAATGATGTTTTAAAATGTCCTTTGTCAAGTTGATTTTGTAATTTAGCGATGAGCACACTTGAAACTCGGAACAGTTTTCTGTTCTTTTGAGACATCCGTGTAATGCTCAGGCTTGTGCCTGCATTTTTAAAGCAATCAGAATATTAACACAATGGTGGAATTTTAAAGATTGCTATTCATTTAGCTGTTAGAACTACCACAATAAAATCAATGTCATAATATCATATGGTTTACTTTTGTGTCAATTATGACAATAAGAACTTGGTAGGAAAATATGGTTTTTCCAGAATTGTGACCATGAATCTCAGAATTCCCAATAAACTTAACAAAACTGTCTTGGGAATTTTGGAAGTTGGTCTTAAGATTTCTGGAGAGAATCATACTGGTATATCTAGAATAGAATACTTTTATTGGCCAAGTGTGATTGGACACACGAGGAATTTGTCTTGGTTTAATTACTCTCAGCATACATAAAGAAAAGATACATTCGTTAAGAATCAAGAATCATAAAGTACAACACATAATGATAGTCATAGGGTACAGTCAACAATCAAATCATACTAGGAAACAGCCAATATAAATCGTAAGGATACAAGTGACAAAGTTACAGTCCTACAATCACAAGTGGGAGGGGATGGATGATAAGGAGTGATGAGAAGATTAACAGTAATAGTAGTGCACACTTTGTAAATAGTTGAACAGTGTTGAAGGAATTATTTGTTTAGCAGAGTGATAACTGTTCTTGGGTCCAGTTGTTTTGGTGTTCAGTACTCTATCGCGTCGTTTTGAGGGAAGGAGTTGAAACAGTTTATGTCTGAGATGTGAGGGGTCTGTAAATATTTTGACAGCCCTCTTTGACTCGTGCAGTATACAGGTCTTCGATTGAAGGCAGGTGGGTAATAATTGTTTTTTCTGCAGTCCTAATTATCCTCTGTGTCTCTCCTGTTGGGTTGCAGAACCAAACCGGACAGTTATAGAGGTGCAGATGATAGACTCAATAATTCCTCTGTAGAACTGTATCAGCAGCTCCTTGGGCAGTTTGAGCTTTCTGAGTTAGTGCAGAAAGAACATTCTTTGTTGTGCTTTTTTGATGATGTTTTTGATGTTAGGTGTCCCTTTTAGGCCATGTGATATCGTAGAACCTAGAAATTTAAAGGTCTCAACTGTTGATCTAATCTTCAGCAATGTAACTGCTATTGGAGACTTTCTCTTTGGAAATTCTGAATACCCCACAATTAAATGAAAAATATAGTGCTTTTTCAAACTTCTGAAATTATTTTTACTTAATAAATAAACAATATTTTTTACTACAAAATCACAGTATGGCAGAGTCAGTGTGGATGTTCTATTCTGGCAATATGTTTTGGATGGTGCATTATTCTGATATATTTTTTCAAGATCACAGTCAGAAACAAAACACTATTGAATAATGCAGGATTGATTGAAACCTTGATGTTGGAAAAAGCGGAAGGAAGTTTATCATGAAAACTGCTGAATTATTATTTTTATTAATATAAGGAGGTAAAATCACACAAGCCAATTCTTTGGCTTGTGTTGGCTGCCATTTGCACTGAATTCTTCCCAAAAATGTAAGATGTCATCGTGTATTATCATATCAAGGTACTCCTCAACTTATTACCATAATTGAGTCTTTAATCACTGCAGTATATGCTGAACTCCTTTGGAGAAGAAGTAAAGGAGAAGTATTTAAAAGTCTTGATTTGCTCTATTATGTGTCTGGTTATTTAGTCATCAGACATGCTTCTTAGGGCACTGAGGAAAGATCATGACTTTGGTTTTGGAGTAATTATACACATATTTTTTACAAATATTCCAGTAAATCATTTTGACTGCTGTGATGTCATTGTTTATAATCAATTTGTGTGATCTTCTTGCATAGTCTGAAAAAATGATCTTTCTGATTCTCCTGCTTCTTAGCGCAATCTATAGTTTGAATCATTTGATGAGTTTTCAATTTGGGCCTTGCTTGCATTAGTTTGAACAACTTGCTTTTGAGTAACCAAAATCAATTTTTTTTAATGTTCCATTTGTAAGCCATTGCTAGGTTTTATCTTTATCCACTTTCCTCCAGAATATTTTGCAAATTTGAGCAAGTAAAGCTTTTGCTTGCAGTAATGCAGCTGTGTTTTTATTACATTATTTCTATATTCACATTTCATTTTCTTTATATTTAGTAAATTCCATTTTATTGGAACTTTTCCAATGTTTGTTCTTAACTGTCTCTTACATAATCAGCCAGTGCATGCTTTTCTTCTTTGACAGTTTTCTTGACATGAAGTTAAACTTTACCTCCATTTCTTTGGGGCAACTCCGATTGGTTGATTATATTGCAAATTACCATAAGAGGGAACTAGAGATCACAGCTTGCTCTCTCTGACATTCTGTCTCTCTGACATTCTGTTGCTATCTAAGGTTCTCTGTTGTATTTATGCTCTGCTTATACTTTGATATTTTTGTTTACTGTAAATGACAAAGGCAACCAATAAGAAGACTTTGTAATTGGATATTCTTTGGACTGTTAAATGTATATGACCTGCACTGTTTATTCCTGACACGATAAAGAATTTCATTTGAAATTGAGTTAAATCACATAGACACACACTGACCTATTAATAAGTTAACTACTCTCATAAACGTTTCCATGTGCATATCCTTGTTACTCAAAGGTTATTCTGTATATATCATAACACAGGTATTTATGGTTTTGATGGTATTGTCACAGTTCAGTTTGTCTTTACTTCATTTATGAAGGTTCGTCACACAATCAGTCAGATGTTTAGGTGTATAGACTCAATTTGGTATTTTTATCCACCTATATTATTAGATGATGTTAAAGATATTCCACAGGATGATGATAACATTTTTAACAATCTCTCTCTCCCTCCTCCCTCTCCTCACTTCAACTAAAATCAGTGAACATACCGGTGCCTAATACTGTGTTTCTCATATAATAAGGCTGGGTCTTTTTTTTTTGAGCCCAAAAAAATGCCTACGCTGTCTTTTCAGGGGTGACTTAATTCCCCCCCTTGCATCTTCAGGTGGGCGGGCAGTGACGGCTTGGATATTGACCTCAGAGTTGATGAGGCATTTCGTATCGGGGTCAATGCAGGCAGCACCATATCCGGTTGTGCAACAAAAGTACTTCCTAACGGCAAGCCCCCTCACCATTCCCCCCCATTTCTCATGTTTTAATATAGGCTTTAATTTGGGGGGAGGGGCTTAATTTCATTTCATGCCTATGAAACATGCTGGGACTTCCTATTGGGAGAGGCCGTATTGTTGGAGAAACAGGGTAGTCCTAAACTCTATTTGCCCACACACACAATCAACAACTCTGTGAGGTGGGTTGGGTTAAGAGACAGTGATTGGCCAATAGTCACCTAGCTGGCTTTCCTTCCTAAGGCAGACCTTAAGTTCAGTCTCCTAGTTTCTAGGCCAGCACCTTAACCACTACACCAAACTAGCTTCAGTAACACTAGCAGAAATTAAATTAGTTGTTTATTCTGTTTTTCTTTAACTGTATTGTCATTAATCTAAAATAAATTCCTAATCTCTAAATGGACACTGTTCAGTCTATTTCCATTTAAAACAACTATTAACAATTACAAGGTTGGTTTCAAATGTGGACTACAAAAATTCAGATGATCATGAAGACTTAATGTTACTGGTTCTTTTTGATGCATCCATAGTATTTGCTAACTAACTTTTTGCAGGCCAGATCTGGTAACACTATTAGAAAAAATATAAATTACTATATTTTCCATGAAGATTTTGAACAATCAGTGGTCACTACTGAAAAAATAGTGACTGCATTTTTAAAAAATAATGCTTTGGAGATTTCAGTAGCACCTGCCAATGTTTATTTCAGCTGTATTTTATCCAACTTGAACTCTGATCATTATTTTGAATGAAAAAGCTGCATGATACTAATATCTAGTAAGTTTTTTCAAAGATTTTTACCCATCAGTCATGGGTAAAATAAACCTAAAAGCACTGAACCTAAATTTAGGATTTCTTTCAAACTGCATTTTAACTGGAATAAAATATGTTTAAATTTTGAGTAACGGACCAATGTGTACGCTGAAAAAAAATGTCACATTTAAAAATGTTACATTAAATGGGATTTTACTCATGTTTACTTCAGGCACCCAATATCTGGTAAATAAAGTCCATTAAGCCAGGAGTATATTGTACTCTTACTGTTCTAATTAACAATTCCTTCTTTGCCAAGGAACTTTAAGTCAGCAAACATTAGGAGAGACCGGAGTTATTACAAGACAAAGAGTGAAACAGAATTAAATAAATNGGCGAAAATATCAGCTGCGATCTCAGAGCCCCGAGATCGCAGCTGTAGCACCGAGACGAAGCTCCGCCTTCTCCTGAGTCACTGTTGTTATGCATGAGGCCAAAGGAACATGATGACTGAAAGACTGAATCATGTTGATGGAACTAACTCCATTTTCAATTTGCATGGAATATCTGTCTTTTTTGCTAATTTACATGGTTGACATTTCCCTTATTAAGTCTCTTTCAGGCTATTCTCAGAGAGTAAGAACAATTAACCAGTGGAATGGTTTACCTTCAGAAGTTATGGGTGCTCCATTACTGCGCCAGCAGATATAGGAAAAAAGAAGGGAATTGCAGTATATATAAAAGAGGATTTGAAAGCAGAAGTAGTGTGGTCAGACCCGGAAGGAAGAACTTTGGTTTGGCAGATCTGGATCAATGATATCCCAATTTTATTAGTGGTAATCTATGCCCCAAATGAAAACCAGAAAGAATTTTTTANAGAATATAAAAGGGAAAAGAGAGTTCCCCAAGATATGTAGGGAAATGATGAGAGAATTAAATTTGGTAGATTTGTAGAGAAAACTATATCCCCCCCAAAAAAAACAATTTACATTTTATTCTAACCCACACCAAATATGGACACAAATTGATATGGCAGGGATGAATGGGGAAATAGCAAATGAAATAAAAGAAATTGAAATATTACCGAATGAATGGGCAGATCATAATCCAATTCAGATAATATGGAAAGGTAGGAAGAAACCAAAGAAAAGATGGACTTTAAATACCCAATTAATAAGAGAAAAAGATTATACTGATAAACTTAAGGAGGAATTAAATTATTTTTTAAAAGAAAATAATAATGGCGTAACTACAAAACAAAACGTCTGGGATACAATGAAGGCAGTAATAAGAGGCATAACAATTTCTTATAATGCTAAGAGGAATAAAGAAAAATATGCCCAACAAAATAAATTGCAACAACAAATTAAGGAATTAGAAACACTACTACAGAAGACTCCAAAAAATCCAACATTGCAAAATCTGATAATAATAACAAAACACAAATTGAATTTAACTGAACAAGAGAAACTGATTATAAATTTGAATACAACAAAACAAACTTACTTTGAGAATGCCAACAAGCCAGGAAGATGGTTAGCTTACAAATTAAAAAAAAAAGAAAGAAAAGAGATTGATTTATCAATTAATAGATGGGAATGGTGATATACAACAAGAGATAGAAAAAAAAAGAAATTGCATATAAATACTATGAAGAGTTATATAAAAAGGAAAAAATAAATGAGGATAGAATAAGAAATTATTTAGATGAAATTAAAGATAAAGAAATTAAGGAAGAAATGATAGAATCACATAACAAAGATATATCTTGGTCTGAACTGAAATCGGCAATAGAGAACCAAAAAAACAATAAAGCCCCAGACCCAGACGGAATTCCGGGAGAGGTATCTAAAATAATTGCAGAACAGATTAGACCATTTATAATGGAAATTTTTAATGACATATTATTGGCAGTCAAGGTGCCGGATTCATGGAGGGGAGCATTGATTTCATTGATCCCCAAGGAGGAATCTGAGCCCAGATATATTAACAATTATAGACCGATTTCATTATTAAATACCGATTACAAAATATTTGCCTCCATGATAGCTAATAGACTAAAAAGAATATTAAGTTTATATATACATGAAGATCAAAATGGATTCCTCCCGACTAGACAGATTAGCAATAACTCAAGAACAGTATTAGATATTTTAGAATTCTATGAAGCCCACCCCGAGAAACAAATTGCACTTATGTTTTTAGACGCTGAAAAGGCCTTTGATAATTTAAAACAAAATACATTACAATACATATATTAACAGCAGCCAGGTTGGCTTTTGCTCAATGTTGGAAGCATCCACAGATACCCACAAAGGAAATGATCATCCAAAAAATTTCAAACTGTGCAGAAATGGACAGATTAACATTAGCTTTAAACAACAAAGAAACTTCAATATATTATAATAGTTGGAATTATTGGTATAAGTGGTTAGAACAAAGATGAATTTTATAACATAGGATAGATAGAATAAGATTAATTTGTATGAGTGAGGTATAAATTCTTGTAAAGAGACAGATATAGTAAATATGTGCAGATATAGTAAAACTAAGGGAAGAAAAGTTCTCACAAATTGTCGAAAGTAAGAATGTTTTTAAATTTTTTGGTTTTTTTCTGTTTTTCCGGTCCCCCTTTCCCATCCCCCTTTTTTCTTTTCTTTCTACCTTTCAACTATGTACGTGTTATTATGTTGTTGTGTTTTTTAAATTGTAAAATTAATAAAATTTGTTTTTTTTTTTAAAAAAGAAAATGCTAAAAAGTTTAATTGGGTGTGGTTCCACAAATGGACATAAGATGGAGCCAGAAACTGGGTTGTTTTGTTTCAGAAGAAGTCTCAGTGAGTCTCTGTTCCTTCTGTTGGAGAGTCTTGCCGTTCCTACTAATGACTGTTATTGATGGTTGATGTAAGTCTGTTACTGAATTGTTTTTTGAAACTGGACTTTGATATTTGGATTATCCCTGAACTGAACACTGACTGCCTTACCTGTGAATGACTTGGACTGTTTTGTTGAACTTTGCTTAAATGTTTATTGGAACTTTTATAAATAAATAAAAACCTTCCTTTACTGTACAGTGTATCTGTGTGCTGTGTGTGTGTTATTCAAACACGACTCTCACTACGTCTCCCTGTATGTGCTCATTCTCCTAACGGGGAATTACCTCAACAATTTGTATACGGAATTATACCAGAAATATACAATAAAGAATTAAAATGTTTGATTGTAAATGTTTTAATAGCAGCTAGAATTGTATTTGCTGAGAATTGGAAAAATGAAAACATACCTATGCAGGAGGAAGTTATCAAGAAAATTATGGACTATGCTGAAATGAGTAAATTGATATTTGAAATTAGAGAACAAAAAAATAAACAATTTTATATGACATAGGATTTATTTTATCAGTGGTTAGATAAAAAGACATGGCAATGAAATAGACTAGGAAATTTCATAACAGAAGATTAATAGATTGATATAGTATATAATACAAAATATATATGCATTGGATAAATGCATAATATAAATTTATAATAAAATCTAGAATATCTCATATAAAATGATGGAACAATAGTTTAGTCAAATGAATGATTAATAACTGATAAATATATAAGCATATGTTAGATTGACAATGTGACGAGCTGTACAACTTCTGAATAAGGACGATGAAAGGATAGCACAAAAGATTTGTAACCAACTGACACACTGTATGTATATAACTGGAAGATGGTTTTATGTTTTNGTCCTTTTTACATCCGTTGGGCAGTGTGACATGGGCTTAAGATAGCAATTGTATCAATATTATATAATATATAATTTTATTTATATATTATAAATTATAATATATAATCTTTGTATATATATAATCATATTTATATATAGCTGTATATTTGTTGTTTTAAGTTTTTGCGGGTACTTACATGTATGCTGTTCAGCTTCCTTTGGGTATTATCCCACGTCATTGTAGTTGTGCTTTTAACGTTGTAGCAACTTTTCGGCAGAATCTCATCTGCCATCATCAGGCTTCTGTATTGAATTTGTATGTACTCAATATGAACTCAATACAGAAGCCTGATGATGGTAGATGAGATTCTGCCGAAACGTTGCTATAACTTTAAAAGCACCAACTACAATGATGTGGGATAATACCCGAAGGAAGCTGAACAGCATAGCTGTATATATGTATATAAATGTTTATACTGTGTGATGATATTTTACTCATATAACAATGTAAAGAGTGAGATATATATCAAAAAGATCACCACGTTCAATGTTTTTAAAACCAAATTTTCAATAAAATTTATTTTTAAAAAAACAAAAAAAACAAAGATCCCACAAAAGAGGAGGCGGAGTTGTACTGTATGAAAGGACATACAGTATTGCTATATGTAAAGACATATTGCTACAGTAAAGTAAAGACATATTGCTACAAAAATGCATGAAACCAAAGACGAAAACCTCCTAGAATGCATATAGATCAATATAAAAGAACAAAGAATGACATGGCCATAGGTGTATACTATAGGCCAGAGGTGGCAAACCTATGGCATGCATGCCACAGTTGGCATGCAGAGCACTCTCTGTTGGCATGCATGCCATTGCCCCAGCTCAGCCCTGCCACACATGCATGCATGCCTCTCACTGTCCAGCTGGTCTTCAGGTCTCTGCAGCGCATGCACGGAGGGCAGGGCGCATGTGTGGATACATCGGGGTGGGGTACATGTGCAGGGTATGTGTGCATGCACATGGGTGCACGCACAATGGCACTCGGTGTCAAAAAGGTTTGCCATCACTGCCATCAGCCACCCAATCAAGCAGAAAAAAATAGATGTACTTTTTGCTAACCAACTAACAAATATATGTAAGAAACACACTACAATAGTAATGGGGGACTTCAATTACTCTGACATCAATTGGAAGACTAATTCTAAACCAAGGGAGAAATCAAATAGGTTCCTAACCAACCTATCTGACTTGTCCAAAAGATAAAAGAGGGAACTAGAAGGACAGCCATACTGGACTTAATTCTTACAAATAGACCAAAAGTGATAGAGGGAGTTGAAACTGCAGGAACCTTTGGCGAGAGTGGCCATGTCATACTAGAATTCAGCATAATGCAAACATAAACAATAGAACATAATGATACCAGAAATTTTAAAAGAGCTGATTTTAATAAATTCAGAGAGGACTTGAGAAAGATTCCTTGGATAAAACACAAGACTCTTGGGAAACTCTGAAAAATATGATCATAAAAGCCCAGACTATAATGCCACTGAGAAAGAAAAACAAGAAATCCAATATTAAACCAGCATTGCTGCACAAAGTTATCTCTGACAAATTGAAAGACAAAAAGGACAAGTACAAAAAATAGAAAGAGGGACGCACAACTAAGGCAGAATATCAGCAGACAGCAAGAATCTGCAAAGACAAAGTCAGATAAGCAAAGACTCAGAATGAACAAAGACTTGCAACAAAAGTCAAAGTAGACCACAATTTACTTTTTGGTAAGCTAAAAAAAAATGGGAGAGATAGCATCACCACCAGATGTATTCATAACAGGCTTACAAACCATACTCAACGAATAGTCTTTAACAGGTCTATGTCTACATAAAGGGAAGTAAGCAATGGGGTTCTACAAAGATCCATCTTAAGGCCAGTACTCTTCAATATCTTCATAAATGACTTAGATGAGGGAATAGAAAGGGAACTCACCAAATTTGCAGATGATACTAAGCTGGCAGCCAGTTAAATATGAGTCAACAGTGTGCAGCAGCAGCCAAAAAAGCCAATGCAATTGTATTAGCAGAGAGATACAATCAAGATCAAATGAGGTACTAATACCATTCTATAAAGCCTTAGTAAGACCACAGCTAGAATATTGCATCCAATTTTGGTCACCACACTAGAAAAAAAGATGTTGAGACTCTAGAAAAAGTGCAGGGAAGAACAACCAGGTTGATTAAGGGACTGGAGACTAAAACATATGAAGAACGGTTACAGGAACTGGACATGGCTAGTCTAATAAAGTGAAGGACCAGGACTACATGATAGCAATGTTCCAATATTTGAGGGGCTGCCACAGAGAGGAAGGAGTCAAGCTATTTTTTAAGGCACTGAAGGCCAGACAAGGAATAATGGATGGAAACTGATCAAGGAGAGATTCAACCTAGAAATAGGGAGAAGTTTTCTGATAGTGAGAAGAATCAACCAATGGAACAGTTTGCCTTCAGAAGTTATGGGAGCTTCATCACTGTAGGCTTTAAAGAAGAGATTGGACTACCATTTGTAGAAATGATGTAGTGCCGTGATGTTTGGCATGCATGCTACAAGTGGCATGCAGAGCCCTTTGTGCTGGCATGCGAACCACAGGTAAACTTACCTCAATGCACATGCACGCACCTCACAGCTGATTTTTTTTGGTTGGTTTGTGGCATTTTTCAGCTTCCCAAAGGCTTGGGAAAAGCTCTGCAAGGCTTTTCAGGATTAATAACAGGCCTGTTTCATCACTTCCTGTAATACCAGAAGTGACGAAGCAGGCAGTATGAAAAGCCTTGCAGAGGTTTTTTCCAAGTGTCTGTGAGGCCAATAAGCCTCAAACCAGCTGAAAAATCAGCTGTAAGGCTCAGTGCAGGTAAGGGGGTGGGGAGGATTGTTGGGGCATACACAGAGAGCGTGGGGGGCGTGTACATTGAATTCTGGGTGCTGGCAGCATGTGCACAATTTTTGGCACAGGAGCCCAAGAAGGTTAGCCACCACTGATGCAGGGTCTCCTGTTTGGGCAGGAAGTTGGACTAGAATGACCTACAAATTCCCTTCCAACTCTGCTAATCTAATCTAATAGCTGTACTTTTGACTTATAATTGTACTTTGTGCTGCAATGTTTATTCTTTGTTAAACTAGCATTTTTATTTATTGAATTCATTGGTCAGAATGAAGCAGAGCAGTGTTTTACCCCCTCTTCCCACCAACTCAGTTCACAAATCAACTGTCATGATTAAGGTGTACAGACTTTGATGAAGCTAACTGCTGATCCAAAGCCTGAAAGCAATGTTTACTGCTGTGTTATTTGATTCTAGCCAAGGCTCCAATGAGGGGGGTGCAGGGGGCTTGAATGGAACTACAGTAGAAAACAAAATTTATGATTATAAATAGAGTTTCAGGTAAAATAGAGAGCCAGGAATTAAATTATTAGTGCACCCTAAAGAGAAATGTGTCATTCAATAATTCCAATAGTTCATTGAACTTTGTGGAACAGTGCAAAATGATGCACCATTGAAGATTAATTTCCCATCCATTTAAAATGCAAAACAGATTCTACAGAGAGGGCTGAATCGCAATGCAAAATAAAAATACTGATTATCAATCTGCAGAGAAATATTCAGGTGTTTTTTTTTAAAATTAAATTTTTATATGGATTACTTACTGCTGAACATGCTGGACTTGGCAACAATTTGTCATGTCTTGGTTGCATCACAAGTTAGTGTCTATATGGGTTTACTCTTGAAAAGTGTCCAGATGCTTCAGTTCGTGAGAAAAACTGCAGCTAGGATTATAGGAGGACCTAATACTGAGACAGTTTTACAAGTATGCTGGAAAGGTCTCTGTTGGTAGTGGATAGCTTTCATTTGAATGAATAGATCAGATATTCATTTGTGTTGGTTGCTGCTATTTTAAACATGCAAAGAATAATCACAATTCTACAACAATGTAGAATTCCTTCCAAAACAACTTCATCTATTTGATTAGTTTCTGATTATTCTGTTTGATTAATTTTTGGTTCTATGAAAAGCAGAAAAAAACCAATAAGGAAGTGAAGAAGGTTTTATTAACATCACCACTGAAGCACCTTCAACTGGAAACTGATGATTGTCTCAGAATAAGTTTCATATTTGCACAACCATATATTTTCAATATTTGAGGGGCTGCCATAAAGAATAGGGGGTCAACATATTTCCGTAGTACCAAAGACAAGGAACAATTGTTGGAAACTAACCAAGGAGACAAGCATCCTAGAACTAAGGAGAAAATTTCTAATGGCAAGAAAAATTAACAATTAATGATGAAAACAATTAACATTCCTAATGGTGAGAAGGAATGGGTTACCTTCAGAAGTTGTGGGTGGTCCATCACTGGAGATGGGACAGTCATTTCTCTAGAATTGTATAGGGCAGGGGTCTCAAACTCAAGGCCCACGGGCCTGACCACAGGGCCGTCCAGTCTACCCAGTGTGAAGAGGAAAGATCGGGCTAGCGTGGCTTTGGCCCAGTTTACCCAATGCCACAATGCCAGTTTGGGGAGTGGTATCAAGATGGCCATGCCCATCCAGTCAGCCAAGCCCATCCAGTCAGCCCTGCCTCCCACCCCCGAGGTCAATTATAGTCCTGATATGGGGTCTCCTGCTTGAGCAGGTAGTTGGACTAGAAGATCTCAAAGGTCCCTTCCAACTCTGTTATTCTGTTCTGTGTGATGAGTCTTTTGAAATCACTCTCTCTCTGTTGCATCAATCTCAATTTTTCTCATTCTCTGAAACCATTTTTTTTTAAATTTTAAAAAGCATTTCCATTTTGTTTAGTTTAACAATTTGTGGCTCTGAGCTCATTAACCCCAAATATTATATGTTAAATCTACATGGGATTTGATGGTAAGTTTCTTTAATTTACCCTCCCATACAGAATGCTTTATGGCCTAATGCTTCATTGGCTACATTTGCAGGAAACTTCTTCCGTGCAGATCTCTACCACAACATCTTTTATTATTTTCCATTGCCAGATAAAATCTCTAAAGAGGACTGAAAGAATAGCCAAGCAATGCTCAGTAATGGGCATCATCCATCTGTCTGTGCTCACAGATCCCACCAAGATTTCACTGTTCAAAATAGGACTTGCTGTTCCTCAACTCTCTTATCCAAGTTCAAGGTGTGATTCCAGCAATGTTATAAATAGTAGAATATGCTTTATTATGTGCATTACCTCAAAGGCAATCAACATGAGATAGTGGTGGGAGGAACCTCATCAATTTGCCTTCAGATGAATAAATAAGAGATATTGTGACTCTCCTTGGTTATAATTGTCATTTTTGCCAATAGATTGGTGACTTGCTGTCAAACTTCCAATTTTGCCCATTTTTATATATTACTTCTGCAAAAGCCTTGCATTTTGCAGTTTTAAAAGTAAAACATGTATTTTGAGCAAATGTCAGCTTGATGAGTATTGCTAATTATCTGTTGTGTGTAGTCAACCATTCAAAATTCATCTTCGTGCATTCAAGAGAGGAGGCCAATGAATTTCCTGTTCAGAGACTTCATATCAGGGATGGGATCCAACTGGAATAACTACCAGTTCTGTTGCTCTGCGTCGCATGCGTGAGTCACACGAATCACGTGAGTGCAATTTCCGACCTGCTGAGCTGCCTGGACAGCTGAGCAGCACTGCATGTGGGTGCGCAGTGGTTGGAAAAACCCTTTTCCATGCTTTTTCAACTGCAGCTCTGCCGCACAAAGCAGCTGAGGTTGAAAAAGCAGGAAATAAAGGACCGGTAACAGACTAGGTAGATGGGTGGGCCAAAACAGCAGCAGACATAGAACCAGTTCTATGTCTGCTGCTCTTCAGAGCAACCGGTTCTACAGAGGTGGACAGAACTGGTAGAATCCCACCCCTGCTTCATATCTAGATTTTCACTCTGAAAACAGACAATGCTAGCATCTCACATTAACAAGACCAAAAAAATAAAAAAAAACCACCAGAAGCAAATACAGGGGAGAGCAAGGGCAAGGAGGATAACACCAACGTACAGTTACCAAAAGTGTCCTTGCTCAATAGAGACAGGATTAATGTATGAAAACTAATATTTATCTCGAGGTCTTCTTGAAAATCCATCACAATGCTATTGGAGCAATCAACATTCAGTCTATACTTGTAACAAGACAATCTGGGATCTGTATTGTTGGCCACAAATAAAATGAATGTATTGTCAAATTAAATTTATGTTAAGAACATTTATCTTCCCAAAGAAGGTTAGACTAAAGTGATTGCCATTTATTATGATCTATAGCTATCTCAGCAAGTGGAGCGCTGGTATTGATCTTTACCTTCTTTCAATATTTCTAGTAATTTTCACTCCTAGAATATCCAATTTGGATGAGTTGCCATTTATATAGCATTTTCCCCTGCCTCTTGCCTCTTGTAAGTTTCTGCTTCTTGTTGTTATTTCTTCCATCCATGGAGAACAATAAGATGAAGGGAAGATAAAATTTTACCTTTTCACCAGTGGAATCCAAAATCAGAATACTTAATAGAACCTTCTTAAATATTTTGGCATTTTTGTCACCTTCTTCTCATTGTTCTTTTTCATTCTTATTCTAGCCTACAGCTTTAATATTCCAATGGCTATTTTAAAGCATGGAAACAATCCTATTTTAAGACATGCTTTTAGATGGTAGTGAAGCATTCTTAAAGTTTTTGCATTAGTTGCAAAAACCATTTTATTGGCTTTTATTTTATTTTATTTTGAAATGTTGCAGATGAAGAATTGTAGCAAATGTTTATTAAATGCCTTTTAATCAAATCAAATTTAACTGTTTCTGGTCAGATTCAGACTAAACAGATGCCCATTTGTCTTGACTTCAGCCATTTGTGGGAACCCAGGAATAAATAATTCCGCACAAAGTTCAAGGATATCTCTCAGTTCAGAAAACCATGCACAAATACATACCATCTAAGTAACTCTAAGCAATCTGCTACAAATAATAGAGCTCAAATTAACGTTAACCATGTTATATACTCTGGACTCTATATTCCAACTTATTTGTTATTACTGCTGCTGCATGTGAGAGAGAGATACACACATCTTCAAAAACAACAGAGGGATTGTTGTTGTCTAGAAATGAGCCAGCCAGTTCTTAAAGTAAAATTTAATTTTGGAGACACAGGATATAACAGTCTATATTTTAGAGCCTATAGCATGTAGTAATTTTCCACTGAAAAGAGCAGCTAGTCAACAGGAATGGATACCTGCAGTTCAATGTTCTTGTTCCAAGAGCAGGAAGACAGGAGAAAATGGAGCAATGTTGATTGCTGAAACTGAAACTGAAGGCAGCCATGAGGTTAACCCAGAGAAATCCTACTGCTCATATACAAGCTGAGATGTTGCATACAAGAATCTCTTCTTAATATTAAATATTAAAATGATTATAATTTTTTTTAAGTTTTGCCCTTTCAATCTGGTCAGGTCTCGAGCTGGCTGCCAAAAGTTGTAACTCACTAATATTTTGGCACTCTGTAGCAGGTGTCCTAAAGGAATGGAGATTTGCATTTGATATACCAATCTCTGCTCAAGACTGGGAGAATTATTATCAGTGTTTGTTTGCTTCCACAGAACCTGTAGAGAAACTGTCTTTAAGCAGTGATTTAGTAAACCCTAGAACTCCTCCCCCTTGGCCACCAGTCTCAGAAAAAGATACAATCCATCATTAAAAACCTTGAAGAGCAATAAAGCCCCAGGTGAGGATTTTTGACCAGCAGAATTATTTAAGAAATTTTCCAGTTGGTGGGGTCTAGTATTGGCAAATCTTTTTACACATATAAATAGCACCTGCCATGTATCAGACTGGTAGAAGATGACAATAGTTGTCCCCATATATATAAAAAAGGAAATAAAAGAGATCCTAGTAAGTATAGGCCCATCAGTCTGATTGACATTGTAGCAAAAATATATGCCAGGTTCCTTTTAAATAGAGTTGAAATTTGGGTAGAAGAACACCATATCCTCACAGAAGAACAAGCAGGTTTTAGACAAAGCTGATCGACCATTGATAAATGTTTTGTCTTAAACCATCTACCAGAAATTGCCAAATATATCTATAAGAGGAGACCCCTGTTTGCTGCTTTTATAGACCTCACAGCAGCATTTGATATGGTAAACAGAAAAGTAATATGGAGTAAACTGACATCTCTTAAAATAGAACCTAGACTGCTGGCTTTGATTAAAGCCCTTTATACAAATACCTGTTTGAGGTGAGGTATGGGGTTAATGGGGCTCTGACTAACAGGATTCACACAAATAATGGTTAAGGCAAGGGTGTATCCTGACCCCATTATTATTTAGTTTATATATCAATGACTTGCCAGGGTTAATGAAGGATCCCATGGTACATATATGCTGATGATCCTAAATGCTTACTATGCTGATGATATGATTTTATTAGCATATTCACAAGTAGGCTATTGAGAAGATTCAGGTCTTATTGCTATGATAACTCCCTAACCATTAGTAAATCTAAATAAAAAACCATGGTGTTTGGAAAATATCACCAGATACATAGATGGCAGTTAAAACAGTGAACCAACTTAACAGGTTAACACCTTTTATTATTTAGGCATAACTTTTTCTAAAAAGTTAGACTTGCCATCATCAACAGAGTACTCTTACAGCAAAAGTTGCTTAAGTTAAAGAATCATAGTTAGCCAGGGTCCCTAACCCCATTAATTAAAGTATATAAAGCTAAGGTTACCCCTATGCTCTTGTATGGAACTGAGGTTTGGTGTCTATACTCAACTACAGTACTGGAACTAACACAGTCCCAGATATGTATTGTGGATGTAGATCTAAAGAACATCTGCTGCAGCAATTAGAGCTGAATTGGGAATTAATACAGTTCATGCATTATCCAAAATTAAAGCATATAACTACTGGTACAAAGTCAAATGAAATGGAGATTGATAGACTCCCCAAGTTATGTCTACTAGAGCAAATATAATCACAATCACAAATCTCCTGGATCACCAAACTCACAAATTTTGTAAGAAGCTGTGGCCTTCCTGTCTCTTGTGTAACAGGAAAATGGTTTTTTTAAAAAAGCTGCCCAAAGAATTAAGGATATAGAAACACAAAATGATATAGCTATCCTTAGTAAGGTGGGTAAATTGAAATGGATCAAGTTAGGATGGATCAGTCAGGATTGAACTGTTGGCAGTCAGCAGTTAGCCTGCAATACTGCATTCTAACAACTGCACCACCATGGCTCTTAATAAGTATTAAATAAGTACGAATAAATAATAACTAGTAAATAAGCATTTATTTATTTAAAGGGAAGCAGTGGCTAAGACACTGAGCTTGTTGATCAGAAAGATTGGCAGTTCAGCCATTCGAATCCCTAGCACCATGTAACGGAGGGAGCTCCCGTTACTTGTCCCAGCTTCTGCCAACCTAGCAGTTTGAAAGCATGTAAAAATGCAAGTAGAAAAATAACGTGGATCACTTTAGTGGGAAGGTAACAGCTTCTGTGGTGCCCTCGGCATTTATCATGCCACCACATAGCCATGAGTATTTTGGACAGCACTGGCTGCTTCAGTTTTATAACAGAGAGAGCACCGCCCCTAGACCAGAAATGACTAGCATTGTATTTGCAAGGGAACCTTACCTAAGCATTCTATAAGTACTTAAAAAGTAAAAGAAAGATACAAACTAACTCCACATGCATTTCCCGAGATTTTGTCATGCTGTCGAATCTGATTCCGAGGGAGCCGAACAGCTACAGGGAAGTGGGAGTGTGCTCCGGTGACTGGGAAGAACTGGAGAAGGTAAATCCAGCGAGGCAGAGCAGGGTAAGTGTAGAGCAAGCAGAGGGAATTCAGAGCGCATTCCCCCTGTTTCATCTAGATCAACATGAAAAGAGAAGGGATATATGTGAGTTGGTGCATGCTAATGGGGAGAAAGGGCCCTAATTCCCGCCATTAGCGTCACTGGGAAACACAATGTTTAAAAAGGAGATTGTGCACAAACAACTTGTTGAAGCAAATTGGTATTATTCTTTATGTGTCGAGTTAAACTGGTTTCCTGTTGCTTCCCAATGGGTGGTTTGTTGCCTTTGCAAGTCTGAAAATCCTATACCCCTGTCCTGTCCAGTAAATTGATCAGTATGGCTTGTTGGATTTCTTATTTACATTATATACTTTGTTGTTGGACTGAAGATTTGCCTCCACTTAAAGACTGTTTTTGGGAGAGTTTTTCTCCAATCTTTGAAGTAAGCTGGACATTGGGGGTTATATTAAAGGGACTTTTCTTACTTATGTGACTGTGTTGCCTTTGTGCCATGCCCTGGGTCATCACAGATTTTTTTAAAAATCAGGTGACATGTTAGCCCTATTTATTACATAAAGAGATGGGTGGATGGGTGGATTTCAACTCCTAGCAATTCAGCCCTTCACAATGTCCTGAAATAGCACTTTGACTCAACTGTGATAATTATATGATTATCTAAACCAGGGGTCGCCAACATTTTGAACCTCAGGGACCACCAAATTCATACTTTTAAATCCTGAGAACCACTAATATGAACTTTTAAAAATGATAATATATTTAACATAAAATTTTTAATTTTTTATATTAAATATAAATTTAATATTAAAAATTATGTGTGTATACACACACACACACACACACACACATACTTATTCAATTATAACTGTGGCTGCCTGGAGTTGGGGGAGGGAAGGAGTGCTGGGCTGCTTCCATCTCTTCCCCCACCTGCACCTTCCAAAGAGACAGAAGAGCAAGGGGGGGGGTCTGAGCTGAGGGGCCTTGTGGCTGGGAGAAGCAGATGCAGAAAGGGGGCTTTGCTCTCTTTGTGGGGCAGCACCCCTTGGCTGCCCTTCCAGGGCTTTCTCAGCAGGCAGCTTCGTGCAGAAGGACTGATGTCCTCGGTGATTAATTGGGGGAAGGGGGAGAAAGTGGGTGCTCCAGGATGGGGATGCCAGGGCTCTTCAGCCTCACCTGGAGGCAGGCAAGGAAAGGGGGGGAGGTTGACACTTTCACCCCCCCCAAGAGAAGAGTTGCTTTCCTCCATCAGCCCTCCATGCACCGCTTCTGCTGTTCCTCAGTGGGAGAAAAACCCCGGAGCCCAGCAGGCCTATCTGTTCCTCCCAAGTGCAACTTCCCCACTGCCCACCTCGCAGAGTGGGGGATGAGAGAGGTTCCCCCTCCAGCCAAGCTATCGGGCACTCCTTGAGAGAGATGAGAGAGGCAGCCAGAGTCACTACAGATGTAGCAGGACACGAGAGGCTACCTTGGTGCCACCAGCTACTGTAAATATACCGTGGTGAAGGGAGATGTAAATGTGAGTACTGCTTCTTCCAGCCACCACCGTTTCAGCCCGCACCCGCCCACACACAACAGCTCCATTACCTCATTCCAGCCACCACAGACCAGTCCCATATTTAAGAACTGTAGTCATCCTGATGAAGGAACTGCTCTGAGGTGGCCAAACAGCCAGTCCTGTGACTACTGCAGCTCTGGAATATGGGACCACTTTCCCACCAACATTAGTTCCAGGGTGGATTTCCCTCCCCTGACATTGGTCTTACCTTCCAGTTGCAGCTCACATGTCTCTCTACTCAGTCTTAAGGTTTGCGCTCGGCCGAAGGATGGGGGTCAGCGGGTGGGGGACCATATAGGCAGAGCAGCCTTGTTTTCCGAAGTGGCCCAGATTAATTGCTTTCAGGGGCTATTTCTCTGCCATTTTTCTGCGGACCACCAAAATTTTGCCACAGACCACTAGTGGGACAGGGTCCACCGGTTGGTGACCACTGATCTAAACCACTGCAGCTCTTAGAAACACCAGCATTCCACATTAATTTTCATCACACAAGTTATAAATTTAACTGTGCTGTCAAATAGATTGTAAAAGTCACCTATAGTATTCAAAAGTAGGGCAAAAAATAAAAAATAAAAATTGTCTAAATGATTAGCACCTTTTTGTTATACATACATAAACACCAAATGCTTAATGTAATAAAAATGTTTAGAAAGTTAAAACAGCTCACCAGCAATGGAAACTATGAAGGGTTCTTAATTTAAACTGAAGAGATGTGCGGAGACAAATGCTAAGAATCTTGCATTCTGAAAAAAGATAAGACAACACTGGACTTTGACTTGTTTCATGCCAGAGCTTATGACCATCGATTGACACTCCCTGTAAATAAATTCAGACCCAATAAATCGATAGCTTTATCAACCAGGCGCAGTGGTTAGAGTGCAGTACTGCAGCTTACTTCTGCTGACTATCAGCTGCCTGCAATTTGACAGTTCAAATCTCACCAGGCTCAAGGTTGACTTAGCCTTCCATCCTTCTGAGGTGGGTAAAATGAGGACCAAATTGTTAGGGACAGTATGCTGACTCTGTATATGCTATGTAATATGCTTAGAGAGAGCTGTAAAGCACTGTGAAGTGGTATATAAGTCTAAGTGCTCTTGCTATTTTAACAGAAGACTTTGCCAAACTACAGATAGTCCTCAACTTATGAATGTTTAATGGCTGTTTGAAGTTACAATCATTTGAAAAAAAGTGACTTATGGCCAATTCTCACACGTACTGTGTGTCTCACTAAATTTCAATCAATTTACTTGATCAAAATTGAGGTGCATGGCAACAGGTATGCATTAGCATCTCAGGGTCATGTAATCATCATTTACCTTCACAGGACTTCAATGAGTTAATAGTAATAGATAAGCCTAATGACCACATGATTGACTTAACAATAGTGACTCACTTAATGTCTGGGGAGGGGGAATATTATAAAGTGGGTTTTATATCACTTAACACTTTGCATCACTTAATAATCACCTTGATTAGTGATGGAGTTCCATTGCCAACTAGTTTGTAAGTCAAGGACAACATATATATGGGCCCCTCTCTAATACTCTTCTGGAAGGCACTGAAGACCTGGTTCTGCCAGTGGGGTGGAGAACCAGAGCAGGATGGAGCCCATAAAATGACTTGTGTGATCTGCTGTCATCAGGGCAAGGGGTGATATTTTTTTTCAGATTTTGTTCTGTTGTACTTTATTAATTTATTTGAATCTTTTCATTAGTTTTTATTGTTTTTTCAATTTTAAATATGGTTTTTCATTCTGTAAGCCGCCTCGAGTCGCCATGGGAATAGGCAGCAATATAAATTCAGTAAGTAAGCAAGTAAGTAAGTAAATACGGCATTTGCTGCCATCATATTGTTCTTTTTAAAAGGACTGGGCAGATTCATGGAACATCAGTTTGTCAGTGGCTATTACCCTTGATTCTTCTCTTTTTTTTTTTTCTTTCTTTCTTTCTTTCTTTCTTTCTTTCTTTCTTTCTTTCTTTCTTTTCTTTCTTTCTTTTACACCAGCGTTCATTAAATATCAAGGAGTGGGATGAATAATAGAACAAGTTTATGTCACACTCTCCATGCTTATAAAATTCCTGATTGTGCCTTGTCAATCACTGGGACACTGTAGAATAGCCCCTTGATGTGATCCAGCAAGCACTTCTTAATATTTTTTCTATAATTCCAGTATTGAAATCTGTGACTATTCTACATTATGAAATACTCTTCCTTCCTTCTCTCAGATCCAGTTTCTCTACTGGATTATCTACAATTCATTAAAGCCCTACAATTATCTAATAAAGCTTCTCTTGGGCTGCCTTAGCAGGGCATTTGAATAATCAATCCTTATGTAACGGCAGAGGTTCAAGAGGATAGAAAGGGCATGAAAATTACTGATTCAACCAATGCCATTTTATTTAGAAATCAGTGGAAGTGTCAGTGTTCCAAAGAAACTTCCCATTTCAATTCAGCACCTTATCCAAATAAGAATTTATTAATGAAGTCATGTTGGCACATCTTGGAAAATCTGAATCTGAAACTTCCGGATTATTTTCCCAAGTGAAAATCAAAGATCCATCCCCTGCACCCATCAGTCCATCGCATGGCACAATCAAATGTCTTTCTATCCAAAGCCAAACCTTCACCCACACCCATCCAGGTGCAGGCTGACATGGCCTTGGCTTATGAGAAGAATGTTGTTGAGTCTAATCTACTACTCATTAAGAATTCCCCACTCCCAAATTCCAGGCAGCCT
The DNA here is from genome assembly GCA_004320025.1 of Laticauda laticaudata. NCBI lineage: Eukaryota > Metazoa > Chordata > Lepidosauria > Squamata > Elapidae > Laticauda > Laticauda laticaudata. Next base: position 22,321 of record BHFT01066178.1, on the reverse strand, counting down.
CAGAGCTTCTAAGAAAATACAGGTGAAACTCGAAAAATTAGAATATCGTGCAAAAGTTCATTTATTTCAGTAATGCAACTTAAAAGGTGAAACTAATACATGAGATAGACTCATTACATGCAAAGCAAAATAGTTCAAGCCATGATTTGTCATAATTGTGATGATTATGGCCTGCAGCTCATGAAAACCCCAAATCCACAATCTCAGAATATTACAATATTACATGCAATCAATAAAACAAGGATTGTACATTGAACAATATCGGACCTCTGGAAAGTATAAGCATGCATATGGATTCAGTACTTGGTTTGGGCCCTTTTTTAGCAATTACTGCCTCAGTGCGGCATGGCATGGAAGCTATCAGCCTGTGGCACTCCTGATAGACCAGGATCACTGCTGATAGACCTGGTCACTATGAAAGACCAGAATGCTTCAGTAGTGCCCTTCAGCTCTTCTGCATTGTTCGGTCTCATGTCTCTCATCTTTCTCTTGGCAATGTCCCATAGATTCTCTATAGGGTTCAGGTCAGGTGAGTTTGCTGGCCAATCAAGCACAGTAATCCCATGGTCAATTAACCAGGTTTTGGTACTTTTGGCAATGTGGCCAAGTCCTGCTGGAAAATGAAGTCAGCATCCACATAAAGCTCGTCTGCGGAAGGAAGCATGAAGTGCTCCAAAATCTCCTGGTAGACAGCTATGTTGACTCTGGACTTAATGAAGCACAGTGGACCAACACCAGCAAGTGACATGACTCCCCAAATCAACACAGACTGTGGAAAATTCACACTGGACTTCAAGCATCTTGCAGGGTGTGACTCTCCATTCTTCCTCCAGACTCTGGGCCCTTTGTTTCCAAATGAGATGAAAAAGTTGCTCTCATCAGAAAAGAGGACTTTGGACCACTGAGCAACAGACTAGTTCTGTTTTCTTTAGCCCAGGGAAGATGTTTCTGACATTGTTTGTTATTCAGGAGTAGCTTGACAAGAGGAATACGACATTTGAAGCCAATGTCCAGGATCCGTCTGTGTGTGGTGGCTCTTGATGCACCGACTCCAGCCTCAGTCCACTCCTTGTGAAAGTCCCCAACACTTTTGAATGGCCTTTTCCTTACAATCCTCTCCAGGTTGCGGTCATCCCTGCTGCTTGTGCACCTTTTTNTGTGCTTTGATACAGCACTTTGGGAACATCCAACTTCTTTTGCAATTACCTTTTGAGGCTTTCCCTCCTTATAGAGGATGTCAATGAGGGTTTTCTCCACAACTGTCAGCTCAGCAGACTTTCCCATGATTGTGATTCCTACTGAACCAGACTGAGAGACCATTTAAAGGGTCAGGAACCCTTTGCAGGTGTTATGGCTTCAGTAGCTGATTAGAGTGGGACAGTTTGAGCCTAGAATATTGAACCTTTTCACAATATTCTAATTTTCTATGATTGTGGACTTGGGGTTTTCATGAGCTGTAAGCCATAAACATCTCAGTTATGACACATCACAGCTTGAACTATCTTGCATGTAATGAGTCTATCTCATATATTAGGTTCACCTTTTAAGTTGCCTTACTGAAGTAAATGAACTTTTGCGCGATATTCTAATTTTTCAAGTTTCACCTGTATCAGCAGTGGGATCCTACCTGTTTCGCTACTGGTTTGGTGATTGTGCACAGGTGCACGCACAGCTTTCCACATACCAGCTGAGGGGATAAAGAAGAGAAAAACACAGCAATGGGTGTTTTTCTCTTCTTTCTCCTCTCAGCTGATTATCATTTTTTTTCCCCCTCCTCTCAGCTAATCATCGAGGCTTTGTTTTACTCCCGGTTGAGCTGAACCAGTAGGAATTTTTGCTACCAGTTCAACTGAACTGGGACAAAGTGGTAGTATACCACCACTGGAGTATATGCAGGGCCCTATCGAACCTCAGGAACCTTCCCATATGATCCTGTATAAACCAATAAAGGAGACTATTTGTAGGGTTATTGGTCCTTGGTGGTCTCTGAGCTTGGTTGTTTTCTTGCAGATGTTTCATTGCCCAGATGAGGTAACTTCATCAGTAGTTTGGGTAATAAAATATATCTCAGAAAACAGCCAAGCTCAGAGAGCACCAAGGACCTCTCAGTCCTGTTTAGAGCTATTATAAGATGAAGACCGGAGAGGCATCCTGTAATCTAAAGAAGAATCCAAACCAAATTATGCAGATGGAGTCAGGCCCAACAGAGAAACCACATCCTATGTCCGCTGATATTTGAGGAGGCCCAAGACTTTCATGGATAATAATCACAGCTGATCATCTGCAGAAAGGAGAATATCAATATTGAACCTCTGTCCATTTCAAGAGAATACATTATGTCTACATCCTAATATGCTAGTCCCCTTTGCAGGCACATCTTTGTAAAATCCTCATTAAAAAGTCATTTGTGCTCAGAGCCACAGCAATGACAGAGAAATCACTGAACGGGAGAACGGTTCTGTAGTGTCCTTTTCTGTTCTTCACTGAGAGGGGAAAAAAAGGGGGGGACTTTCTGAATGTTTTGGGTGTCCCCAGCTGTTTAGCAGATACACACTGCCCTCTATCGGAGAAAGAAAGCACAGCACTTCCAAGACAGAAAGTCTTCTCGTTGCATTCCTAAAGAACACAGTAGTAAAATATTAAACAAAATGGATTCATAACAAGAGGAACATTGGCTTTTAAGTCCCTCAATGGCAAAGACATCTACATATACTGTTTCAACTAGATGTCCTATCAAAGAAGAATGTAAACAGATTGAGAATAGCTATGGGTTTTATATAACTTGGGTAAATACAGGTAGCTGTCGACTTACAATAGTTCATTTAATGACTGCTTGAAGTTACAATGGCACTGAAAAAAAAATGACTTATGAGCATTTTTCACATTTATGACCATTGCAGCATTCCCCACGGTCACATGACTGATGTTCAGATGCTTGACAACTGACTCACATTTATGATGGTTGCAGTGTCTTGGGGTCATGTGATCCCCTTTTGTGATTGTCTAACAAACAACGTCAATGGGGAAGCCAGATTCATTTAACAACCGGGTTACTAACTTAACCACTGCAGTGATTTACTTAACAACGGGGGCAAGAAAAGTCGTAAAAATGGAGCAAAATTCACTTAACAGATTTCTCCCTTAGCAACATGAATCTTGGGCTCAGTTGTGATTGTAAGTTGAGGACTACCTATAGTACAATGCCATGTCATTTACTGTACAGTATTTATCAATGGCCAAGTAAGGCTTTTATTTAAAGGTTCCTCTGAAAAACTAAATACAAGGAAACTGGAGACACCAAATAGTCCCCATCACCAACTGGATTCTTACTTTATCCAGGCCTGCTTTGAGCTTGGAACACCTTTGAACTTGATAGAGGAAAGAATATTATACCTGCTTTCTGCATTTGGGTTTTGCATGCACATAAAATATAGATGTGGGGATGCGGTGGCTCAGTGGCTAAGACGCTGAGCTTGTTGATCAGAAAGGTCGGCAGTTTGGCGGTTCAAATCCCTAGCACCACATAACGGAGTGAGCTCCCATTACTTGTCCCAGCTTCTGCCAATCTAGCAGTTCGAAAGCATGTAAAAATGCAAGTAGAAAAAATAGGGACCACTTTGATGGGAAGGTAACAGCATTCCCTGCACCTTTGGCATTTAGTCATGCCAGCCACATGACCACAGAAACTTCTTTGGACAGTGCTGGCTCTTTGGCTTTGTAGATGAGCACCGCCCCCTAGAGCCAGAAACGACTAGCACGTATGTGTGAGAGGAATCTTCACTAAAATATAAAACATGTTACAAAAACACATGATGGATTGTTCATGTTATTGTTGGAGCCAAGAAATCTTCTCTGTACCTATATGGAAATATTTCCTAGCAAGCAAGCCCAAGGAACTTTGGTCAAACAATCTGCCCTGTGTTGGGAGATTAAGTTTCATTCAGGGACCTAAGACTTTTTAACAAAACAGCTTTTGTTTCAAGCTCTGGAGCTCATAGAGCAAAAAGTCCAGTAGTAATCATAAAGGCAGGGAGAATTATTGTGGCAATAAGTTTTGGTGGAGTAGATTGCAGACTATACCTGATGTGCAGTATGCAATTTGGAGTTGGAGCATCTACAATAATGCAAAAGGCAAAGATATGGCCAGCGATAATTACATAATTGGCAATTGTCACACAAAATGGTGGCTGGATGGTAATGCAGTTCTGCTTGTGCTGCTGAGCGGTTAAAGTGGCATCTTCCTTCGCTTAAGCCATAAGGATTGAGAGTTGATCCCAATGATGAGCGTGGGAAGAATTACAAGTCTCATAATGCTCTTCTCTTCTTCAAGCAGCTTTTATAAGACCCCAAAGCTCGCATCTGAGCCTGCCTGGATTAAGCTTGGCCAGCAACTTCATGGTTTCTATGGCTTTTATATATTAGACCAAACCCAGGACTGATTTCCCAAAAGGCTGTGTATGCAATAAAGCAGCACCATCTTAAGCAATTTTCTCAGCTTTGTTTCTTTTCCTCTGTTCTTCCCCATCCCCCTTCATTTCAACTACAGTTCCAGGAAAGTCACTGAACATGAGAATCACCAATGCAGATCAGAGTTACCTTATCCGGGCTGCAAATATCTACAAGATGACTCGATAGGAGAAAAGTGACACAGAAACATCTCCCTGCTGTGGCTGTAGTTTGTTGAGGCCTGGTGGTTATTCAGATTATTGCAGCCCAGGCAGGGGTGGTATTCAAACATCCCAACAAATGGTTCTCTGCCTGGTTACTGGGTGGGTGTGGCCAAGGTAAGCGTGGCCTACCGGAACTTCCAGGAGGGCCATTTTTCACCTACCCCAGAGTCTGGAGGATTTCTTTGGGCCTCTGGGAGAGTGAAAACGGCCTCCTCCGGGCTCCAGAGGCCCTCTGGAAGCCAAAAACAGGTCCATTTCCAGACTTCCGTAACTTCTGGGAGGGCCATTTTTCACCTTCCCAGAGCCTCCTCATTGACCCTATACTTACCTGCATCCAAAATGGGCTGCGTGGATACTCCTGGGAGGGGAGGGCCAGGGCAGGCAGGGCCAGCCAGTTGGTTCAACTACCAGTTCAGTGAACCAGATGTAAATTTAACATTCAGTTTGCCTGAACCAGCCTAAAGTGGCTGAATCTCACCCCTGAGCCCAGGTATCATCATCCTAATACAAAAGATAAACATGGCATAATCCAGTTTGGATTTCTTTCCATAATTCCCAGTGACAAATCACTTTGATTCATGGCTCTATTTATGATAATATTCTTTAATGCATTGAAGTAAACCTGAGATTCTCTTCTCAACGCATGGGCAATGAATACTGAAACATCTATGCCTCTCTCTAGATCATAAGATGACACATTTATGTTCAATTCATTTTAGGGATTGCTGCACATGATGAATTATGGTCCAGCCATATGTTGACAAAATTCCTGATGTTGATTTTGACAGATAGGTGGAAAGGGAGGGACATTTTTCTTGAGAAGGTGTAGAAGAGGGTTTTAATTTAGCCACCCATTCTGAATCAAATTGCTCTTTAGGGGCAACTATACATACAACCAAATTTAGCCTCTGATCTAAACTCAATTGCAAAGTAACCCTACCTGCTTGTCAGCCTAGCAAGGTAATGCAGACAATAAGGATACCCAGATGTACTAGCTCTAACTTTGTTGTAAGGTTACATTAACAGAATTTTTCAAATCTGAAAGCTCCTTCTGACCATTGTCCAGACTGCACTCTTCTGCCTGTCTCCCAAGATCATTCCCACTTACCCTTACGTTGTGATTCCTTGAATTTCACTGCCTTACATATACAATTCATATAAAAATATTTAGCATTGGTGAAGATTACAATTCATGCATACCGAGAGATACACTACATAAAGCATGATATGAGAAAAATGTCTATTCATGTAACAGTATTTTCCTCTCATGCATGAATTAATCCTGCCCTTTGGGGGGGGGGAGGAATTCTGCAATAAACAAGGAAGTATATAAAGGAGAAATGTGGAGCAATCTGTTGATGGATATGCTTTTTTAATAGACAGTCCCAGATTTGGAAAAAATGTGCATTATATGCATGGCTAAATGTCTATGGAAATTCTCACTCATTCAGGTCATAGTTGTCTCAAAGGGGCTTTTTCAAGAGGCAACAGGACTGTCATGCCCTTGTTAGAGTCAGACTCTGAGGGAGAGGAGGAACAGCTGACAGGGTGTGGCTCCAGAGGTTGTGGAGGAGGCTGGAGAAGGGCAGAGGCCGGCTGGGCAGTCAGAGGAAGAACCAGGCCCATCCCCTCTGCATCCTAGGACATGCAGGGAGGAACAGAGAAGGCAACAGCTTGGCTTACAAGAGAGGAAGCAGCCATGATACTTCCTCCTCATTGGTTGCTGCTGGGGAGACCAGCATATAAGAGAGACAATTATAACACAGCATTGCCAGAAGCAAAGTGTGTGTTATTTTGGGCTGAAGTTTTGGTTGACATCCCTCCAACAGACTGTGCCTTGTTATCCCCTTAAATTTGGTCATTACTTATCCTGATCCGTTTTGGAAATTTCATCATTGTAGTTTGTTTGGTTTTTTATTTCACCTTTATCTGCTCATTAAGTTTGGACTGTATCACTTTCTTTTGAAGACTATTTTTGAGTACGTTTTATCTCCAACTGAGAATTATTGAACAGTGGGGCCAGGTTGGAGGCATTAAAGGACATTTATTTATGTTTTGGATTTTGTTGTGTTTGTGTTACACTCTGGGTCATCACAGGGACTTTCTGGAGGTAAAGAAGCTTCTTGGATGAGAAGTGAAATGTCTTCAAAGAAAAAAAAAAGTCCACTTGCTTCTTGAAAAAGCACCTTTGGGACATTATATGTATGAGCCAATTATAATTTTCCCATTGCATTCCCTACCCAAAATAACACTCCCCAAACCTGATCATCTGTGAGTTCAAAACATTAAGAAGTTAAATCAATTCAGAAGCAATAGCTTAATTTTTTTTACCATCAAGAAACAAATTGAGCCATGAACCTCTAATCCAAAAACCTGTTAACTCACTCCAAATTTGCGGGTTGGAAGGAAAATCCCCCAATTAAATCATTTATTTCCCACAGACATGCCAAGCAGAAGTCAGAAATATTGGCTAGCCTTTCAGTGAGCAGCTATCACAGCCCAATATTTGCAAGCACAGAATGAGAACTGAAAAGAAAATGTTCAGTTTAAGATTAATTATAATTTGTCCAGTGAGTCTCCAGCATTCCACTGCTTTAATAGTTGCCAATGATCTTATGGCATGACCACTAATTGACGAACTAAGAAAGGACTATCTGGTGTCCCAAATAAGCAGATATCTTTAAATGACATCAACTTAACACTCTAGAGGGCAAGGGGAGAAAAATTCTGTTGGGTTTGTGAAGCAACAGCTCAATATAGACATAAAAGCACTTAGTGGTTCTTGCTGGATTTTGTTCTTCTTTTGTTGTTGTTTTTCCAAATAGAAAGGCAGTGGGAATTCAAAGGTACTTATTGGCAAATCCATTTCCCTAATTTTCTTCACAGAACATGCTATTAAGGTAGAAAATTCAAAGAACCAGGAAGCATTCTTGCTTCTAGCTAAGACAATTGTATTCACAGTTTCTCAGTGGTATGAAATTCTCCACATTAGTCTCAAATTAACTTACACATGGGGGATACAGCTTAAACAGTAGGCATGGAGGTCTAAGGGATATTGAAAATATTATTCAAACACTTGGGAATAAATAGTGCCCAGAGTCACTTTTGAGGGGGAGATGGGCGGCATACAAATTTAATAAATAAATAAATGCCTGTGCTCAGGGATGTGCAACCTTGGCTACTTTAAGACTTTTGGACTTCAACTCCCAGAATTCCCCAGCCAGCACAGAAAATTAGAATAATTCTGGGAGTTGAAGTCCACATATCTTAAAGTTGCCAAGATTGCAATGAGACAGTTCACCATGAACAACTTGACATGGCCAATGCACCACAGCCAACGTTTTGCAGGACAACTCACCACAATGAATTCACCAAGGACCAACTCACCACAATTCAAGTTAATTCAACAATTCTTAATTTTTTTTAAATGATTTAATTTTTGCCATTCCTGTCCAGTTGGCCAAAGCAAGTTGGTTGTGGCAAGTTGTCCTAGACTTGCTTGGATACCCCTGCCCATGCTTAATGATAAAATCTCACTCTACATCCCCGATTATCTCCAGAGTCCTTCAACAGTTCTATATCATTCAAAAGTAAGGTAGTTTCAAAAGAGATCTAAGAAAGTCTTGCCAATCCATCCAGTTGTCCAAAGTGCTTGCACACATTAAAAAGACCTGTCTCTTGTCCCAGTTGTGACAATGTTAAAAAACTGTTCATTCTAAATGCTCAATTTTTTTTTTTGTTACCATTATTTTGAGGTTTCCACACTGCTTCTCCTATCAGTTTTGCAATTGATGCGAAGGAAAAGGATTTTGATCTTTGGTTGTCATAGCAACCTGTTCAAATTAGCAAGCTTTATTGCATGTTTGAGGCATTGCTGAAACTCTGCTTTCATTCTGGAGCAAGTTCTTGATCATTAGATGTCTCCATTTATTTTTTTTATCCATAAGAGCTCTTTGACTTGTGGTACAAGAATGAGTAATCACCTCAAACCACGATTTTCAAACCCAGAATCATAGAAAACCTATGTTGAAAATGGTCTTATAGATCCTCTAGTCCAGGGCTGTCAAACTTATGGCCTGTGGACATGTCACATGTTGCCCACATTGCATTTAATGACATGAAAAAAATACAATACATCACCTGATGCCACCATGACAACACAAGTTTGACATCCCTGATCTAGTTTTACCCAAAGCTCATTCAGAAATTCAGTGAAACATACCCAGGCTTTAATATTCTCTTTGAAAATGGAAGTATAGGAAGTCCACCATTTTTTCAGGCAGAATATTCTATTGCTTAAAATCTTTCTAAATGTCTTCTCAGGTCCATCTGGACATTCCTATCTTTTAATTTAAACTAGTTAGTTCCTGTCTAGCTTTGGTTTCAATAGTAGACAGCAGATGCCTCTTCTACCATGTGACCATGATTAATTAGTGGTACTCCTCTTATATTTCTCCTAGTTTTCTCTGATCAATGAAATACACACAGCTTCTTTTGCCATTTCTCATAGGTGTTGGCTTCCGGATCCTTGATCATCTTGCTAACCTTCCTCTAAACCCATTTCCTGCTTCTCCATTTCTCTCCCATGCTATGTTGTAAGTTACTTATAAATACACTGAATGGCACTAGGCTGAAGATGGACCTCTAGAACAAGAATCTCAAAACTTGGCAACTTGAAGACTTGTGAACTCCCAGAATTGTCCAGTCAACACAAAGCCAAGTCTTCTAAAAAGCCAGCAGAGTTTGGCCCATCCTTACCTTCCAGCAGACGGGGACTATGACAAGAGAAGGCATGTCTCCTGGTCCCTGCCAGCCAACATTCCTTGACTGACATGACTTGGATGATGCCAATTCTGCGGAATCAAACTGGATGAGTAGAAATAATTGGAAGAAGATGGTCCCTCAGGTCATGTCTTCCAAGCCATGAAGGGCTTTACAGGTGGCAACCAGCATCTTGAGTTGCCTCAGGAGATATAATGCACCCTCAAAGCAATGGTTTCACATGTACCAAATAGATGACACCATGCATTCTGAACCAGCTGAAGTTTCCAAATATTCCTCAAGGGTAGCCTCCATGGTGAATATATTGCAACATGAATAGTACTCATGGGATTGACCCAGTGAAGGGATTCAAAAATTTTTACTACCAATTCTATGGGCATGGGGTGGTTTGGTGAGCATGGCAGGGGAAGGATACTGCAAAATCTCCATTCCCACCCTATTCCTAGGGGAAAGTTACTGCAAAATCCTCATTCCCTCCCCATCCCACTAACCTGCTTTCCAGCTCTGTTCTCCTGTGCAGGGCAACAAAAAAAAAGACCCAGCCAATCATCTGCGACTCAGGAGGCAGAGAATAGATGGAGGTGGGGCTAGTCAGAGGTGGCATTTGCCGGTTCTCTGAATTACTGAAAATTTCCACTACCGGTTCTCCAAAACTGGTCAGAACCTGCTGAATATCACCTCTGGATTGATCTGAATGACTGGTCATGACCTGGATGACTGAGAATCTCCATAGACATTTAGCTACTCATGGGATTATTGCAAGAATACAATTGGAAAGAAATGGCTATGTTTGGTCTCCTGAGTGTTTGTGGCCAAGGCAGAACATGAATACATGAAATAACAAAATACTTTGATTGCACAAGACTTCATATTCCAGAGCTCCATGTCACAGTTCATATTACTAAGTCTTTTTTTGTGCTAATTATATTAAAATCCACTGCATAAATGCAAACCCAGTTTTTCAATCTGATTATTACTTATTTTTTCTTTTAGCAGAACAATTTAAAAAAATAAAATAATTTGGAATTCCTTATGGAACAGAATGAACACAAATGTGATGTTTGCCAAACGAAAGCATGAAGAAAATATTTTCAAGTTTCCAGCACAGACTTACCAAGAAAGGAGAGGAATTTAAAAAAAAAAAAAGTAAATTATTTTAAGATCATTTACCATCAGGCCTGCAAAGGAAATTAAATTGGGTCAGTATTAAATGGAGAAGGAGTTCTTCCCCACAAACTTGGAATGAAGTTTTCACTGGCAAACTTCTGCCAAGTTAAACAGTTCAGTCTTGGTAATAAAGAGCTGAAATTGGGAGAGGACATTGAAGAGCAATGTAAAACAAAGCACAAAGAGAATCACGTCAGGAAGTCCAAATATGCCTGAGAATAAATATTTTGCATTAAAGGCTTCTTTTTACATGTGGAGCTGAATAAAAGTTTATAGGCATTTATTTGTTCATATTTCTTTCCCCCGCCCCCAAAGATGCAGTCAGGCAGCAAACCTGTATAAACTGATAAAATAGGTCCTGGGGTTTTCTGCACAGTCAGAAAAGAAGACAAGTGCGTTCTCCAATTAATTGGCGAAGTCTGTTTTGGTCCTGATTAGTTCTGCTACACAGTAGGGAGTGAGGAAAACTGAAGGAGGACCAGTTACAAAGTACTAGAAAATGAAAATGAAGTGAGGCAGAAAATTTAAAGTGCTGTTGTTTTACTTGCAAAAGAAAAAATTCAAGAACATTTTATAAAAGCCGACCATTTTGCTTGCCAAGAATTTGGATTCCGTCATCTCTTCTCAGTAAACACACAGCATGGTCTCAAGATGTCTGCAGCCTCATTTTCTCACTGTCCTTTTGTTGCCATTCAAACACGATTTGTGCTACCTCTATAAATGAAAATGTGCCCCTTTCTGGCTTTTTAATGTTCCTCTCTAGAGTATTATTCTTCCCAAAGTGGTCAGAGACACTTAAATATAAATACAGGAGCTGATACCAGCAGAAGTCTCATAAGTTCCCCAAGGCAGTGTTCTAGCACCCACATTCTTTATACTCTGTATAAATGACCTTTGCGATCACCTTATAAGCAACTGCGTCCTCTTCATGGATGATGTAAAACTATTCAACACTACCGACAATGCTATTGCTCTTTAAAGTGACCTTGATTATGCGTCTGAATGGTCAAACAATTGACAACTCCAAATCTCAACCAACAAATGATCTATCCTACACATTGGAAAAAAAAAATCAGTACACCAAATACAAACGAGATAGATATGACCTCATTGATGACCCTCACTCGGTCAAGGACCTAGGAGTACTCATATCTAGTGACCTAAGCGCCACAGCACACTGTAACAGCATTGCCAAAAAGGCATTAAGAATTGTAAATCTAATCTTACGAAGATTCTCCTCTGGAAATATTGAATTGCTAACTAGGGCATAAAAAACCTTTGCAAGACCAATGGTCGAATACAGCTCATCTGTCTGGAATCTGCACTGTATATCAGACATTCATACAATTGAGTGAATCCAGAAGTAGTTCACAAGAAGAGTACTACAATCCTCTGCTCACAACAGAATACCCTACACCACCAGGCTTGAAATTTTGGGCTTGGACAATCTTGAACTATGCTGCCTATGGCTGGATTTAAAGGCCCAGTCCCACTGACCAACGGATGCAAAACATATGCATAAAGGACACAGCGGATGAGCAAAATTTCAGGGGTGGCTCCATCCATTGTCATCCGCGTGTCATGCGAGCGCTCCAAAAGTGGCAGAAATGTTGCAATAGAAAACAGAAATGGAAAGAGAACGGAAAGAGGAAGTGGAGTCCGTGGAGTGAGGGAAATGTAGGACGCGGGAGTTTACAACGGATGTTGATCACGGTTAAGCCGCAGACTATGAAGGTGAATGAGAAGTGGATGACATCCGAAGGAGTTTCCGGGGAGAAATTTCGAAGCAGACGGCATAGCAGAAGGGGTGGATGCATAGCGGATGAATGGATGCATCAATGGACGCCTATAGGAAACAAAAGGGATGCCAGCAGAGTGTATATCGGATGCAAAGCTCACTGCACATGCGGGGAGTAAAATTATGTCAGCTCCGTGGATATAAAAGAGAGACAGCAACGCACGTAGTCAGCATACAGGGGAAAGATGTGCTGCCACATACATCTTGAGAAACACCATGATTCGTCAGTCAGCGCAAGAAGAGGAAGCCCATGCCTACTCGTTCAAGGGTCTGGCAAGGTGAAGAAGGCCAGAACCAATCCCACCCCTGGCACTGACTCTGAAGCTACTGCTGCTTGGCTGCTGCTGTGGTGGACGCAGCCCCAAGGCCCTCAAAGCCCTGCTGCTGAAGGCCTGCTGTCAGGCCCTGAGGGTCTGCTGCTCAAGCCTTGAAGGCTGCTCAAGCCTGCTCAGAGGGAGGAAGAGGCAAGGAAAGAAAAGGGAGAGAGGAAATAGTAACACCGTTCCGAGGAGCATGAGGATGTGGTGCTGGAATGGCTGAGGGAGAACGAGTACTCTGGAGAAAGGTCCACAGACTGTATCGGGACAGCAAGAAGAAGCAGCAGCTTGGAGAGACAAGGCAGAGAGCCTGGGATACACTGCAGAAGTACTCTGGGATGGGTGGAAGACAACATGCACACCTGGTATGGCAAGCTACACCTCAAGAAATCCGGGCAGGCCGCTGTCAAGCTCACTGACCGAAGATGTACATCATGGCCAAGAGTTTCCTGGAGGGTGAGATCTGCCACTGAGGAGCAGCCCCTCTGAGACCCCTCTCCTCAGAAAGCCAACAGACACGCAGTCTCTTTCCAGCGCAGGAGCCAGCTATGCCTGGTCCAGGCAGGTGTCTTCAGAGGCCCCACAGCAGAGATCCCCCCCGACGAGCTGCACTCCCCATGCAGAGGAACTTGGAGGATCCCAGTGAGGATGACGCCTCTGCTGTCACAAATGGAGGAAGAACGCAGCAGCCACCAGAGGGCCAACCCACCCCACACCCTAGCTACGGAGGATGCAAGCAGAGAGGCAGACTGGAGGGCCAGGACACAGTGTGGCTATTGGAGATCAGGGACACAATGAAGACCAACACAGAACTTCTCTCTCAGCTGGTACACTTGGACAGAGCATCTCAGGCCAGAACATCTTCATCACCTCCATGTGCCAGACCCTGAGGGACCCTGCCAAGGCCCGTACCAGGTGTGAAGCAGAGATTCACAGCACTTCTGCACAACCCTCAAGGCCCAGCTGCAGGCCTCCTACAGTCAGGTCACAGCCCTTCCATGGTTTTCAACAGCCCCTCACTACAAGGCTATGACTACCAGATCTTCCACAGCAGAAGCAGAATTCCCAGTCCAGGCTCAGGTTCATCACATGTCACAGACGCCACTCCCCCACTGGCAGACCAGACAGACTCCTCCCAACACTTCCTCCACCCCACAGCAAGCCGTAATGGACAATCTGTCATCAGTATGGGGCCTGACATCTCAAGTCTTGATGAGAGGGCCTCTCAACTCACGGTTGATTGAGTCAGCCTCTCAGATAGCTTTCCTGAACACACCACCACCTGTTGTACCTCGGGGCCAAGCACCCAATGGTGCCTCAGACAGCACTCAAGCCACAGCACTCCACAATCCCTGGCTGCTTAACAGCTGAGACCATAGGACATGACTCAGAGTGACTGGGAATAGTGTCAGAGACTGAGTTTGTCACTTATTAAGTTTAATTTTGGCTTAAGGACCTTTACTTGGTTCATTTTGCTTTTTTAATACAGTCATAAAGTTTACCTAAGAAATTAATAAAGGTTATCTTTGCTTAACACACTTAATAATTTATACTTGGTTCATTTTGCTTATTTAATTAAGTCATAAAGTACCTAAGAAAGTTAATAAAGGTTATCTTTGCTTAACAAAACTAGTTTACTTGGTTCATTATTTTTTTTACTTAATACAAAAGTGTTGGTGAAAACTTTGAAAAAAATGGTTAAGGCTTTGCATGCTTGTGGATAGATAAGGATAGTTGTGGGATAGATAAACCCAGTGCAACATAGTGGGACTGTATGGTCCACTCCTCCAGCTGCCACACATATGGTCTATTATCAATAACAATTAATTCATTGATCAACACTTTTAAAAATAAAAAAGCTCTTTTATTAATGCCCTTCATTGTAGGACCACTCAACATACATGACAACATATAGTGTTATGCGACAGCCTCAAGGAAATCCATTAATCATCTATCATTCTGTCTTGCCACTCCACTGCTCCAGCTGGGGAGTTGCACCAGTGTTTCAGGAGGTTGCGCTGCTTCTTCCTTCACGTGAAGCTCTATTGCGCTTTGTACATCCACAGTCTGTCTACAGGTTATCGTCCTTGCTCCATTCACCAGGCTCCATGTCCCATTCCTTGTTGACAGTCGACAAGTCTGTCTCTGCAACACTGGAGTAGTGGTGCGCATGAAATTTGTGCAGGATGCAGCAAGCTTCCAAATGCTCTTCATGTCTGTGGGCGGATGCTGCATGGGTGGAGAAGTACTGGAACCTGTTGGCCAGGAATGCCAAGGCGTTCTCCACCACCCTGTTTGCCCTGGACAGCCTGTAGTTGAAGATCCTCTCCTCACGGGTGTACGGCTTCATGAGGTAGGTTCTGAGGGAGAAGGCATCATACCAACGATGACGTAGGGCACATGTTGTGTGTCATTAGGTAGGGGGTTGGACACTGGAAACCGATGATAGAGAGTTGTCATTCCAGCCAGTCCTTGGAGGTCGCTTGCTTTGTATACCTGGGATCTGAAGCTGACCCGTTGCCTGAAGGCATCGATGTATATGAACTTGTAGTCCAATCAACCATGGCAAGAGGATGATACTGAAGAAGCCCTTGTAGTTGTAATAAGTGGACCTGAGTTGGCTGGGAGCTTTCAGGCCACGTGCTTCCCATCTATGGCTCCAACGGTGTGGGGAAAGTTCCACCTCTGATACACTCTTCTGCAAGTTTTCTCCAGCCTTTTTCAGTGATGGGGCAGCTGAGGAGCTCCTCCACGTATTCTTCAATTTGGTCTGTACCATTCTCTGACCACTTTGCTGATGCTGTGGCAATCAGCACCCTCCAAGCATACTGCCTGTTTCTGTATGTGGTTCCAGAGGCCAGGTGCGCAGAGTCAGTGCTACCTTCAGTCCAGGGTCCAGGTTGGGACGGAAGTTGGTGCTAGGCTTGGTTAACCTGGGTCTCAGACACTGTACACAGTTCATACAAACATGGCTGATTGGCATCCTCATGAAGTGATGGAATGCACGAGGGTCCTTTATTCAGCTCAGCCACACAACTGGTCATACAGTCCAAACTCCATTCTTCTCACGATCATCATCGGACCCACACAAGCTCTTGGATGTCTCCTTCTTCTTCTGTTTAAAACTTGATACAGTCTGAACAGGTTTTGGTTCTGGTGAATGAAGAGTGCAGCTATCATATGGACTGTGTCAATCATCCATGGTGGAGAACAATTGATGATGTTGAAGACCAAGACCAAGTGTGAAGAGGGTCTGTACACCAATGGCTGCTGGACTCATACTGAGATCCAGATGATTTTCTCCTTTTTTATAGAAAATATCAGTTGTCCGCTAGTTGTTCCTCTACATAATCTAGACATACTCCAGAACTATCCTAATAATATACGAGATACATCCCAGATACAAACGTTTTGTCCGTGGAATACTTTATATACGGGATGCATACACTTACATCCTTTCTATTTCCGTGCTACTAAGGTTGTTATGATGTTTCAGTGTACCTTTTGTTTCTCCCTCTTTCGTTTTCAGCTGCAGCGGATGTGAGTTTGAGGGGATGGCAGAGGATGCAGAAGGATACAGCAGATGTTTTAATGGATGATAAATGGACATAGAACATTTGTTGCCCGTATAGTTGTGGGATGTACATTGTACGCAGCGGGCGGAAAGTTCATCCGTTCACAAAGTTTTGTGGCAGCTCAAAACTGCGGTGGATGGATGCTTGACAGAATAGAGCATATGAAACATGTATGCAGTGAGTAACACAACGGATGCATAGCATTTTCCAAACGGATGGCAGAAGCCTTTTTTTAACATTTTTCATCTCTTTGCATCCGTAAGTGCAGTGGGACCAGGCCTGAAGCGTAGTAAACAAATTATCTGCTAAAATGTCCTACAGTCAATGACTAGTTCAGCTTTCAACCACAAAAATACACGAGCACAACAGATATATGAATTCAAGTGTAAACCGCTTCAAACTCGATTGCAGAAAGTACGATTTCAGCAACAGAGTGGTCAACGCTGGAATGCACTACCTGACTCTGTAGTTACATCCTCAACCCTTACTCCTTTAACCTCAAACTATCCACTATGGACCTCTCCCCATTCCTAAGAGGTCTGTAAGGGGTGTGCATAAGTATAAGCCATTGTGCCCTCCAATCCTGTCCTATTGTCCCCATTTATATTGTACATATTTTCTGTATTCTTACTCATGTTTATACTTATACTATTATTTTTTGTAGGCAATTGACAAATCGATAGATAGAATAGATAGATAGATAGATAGATAGATAGATAGATAGATAGATAGGAAAGAGATTAGTAGTACGCCCAATGCCTCCAGCTTGAAAAAGAATTTTCCATTTGACTTTGGGGAAGAATTGGTGCTGCACACTTTCTCTGTGGCGGTCGTGGGGTCTACCCATTATTAAAACCCTGACGTGCAAAATATTCTCCTTTATGAATTGCTACTGCTGTCTTGTGTGTAGAAATGAGAAGGTTCTGTTGGGATGTTATGAGGTATCAGGATGCTAAATGATATTGCAGCTGCTTGAAGTACTTTTATGGTAACCAATCTACGAGCCTCTGTATTAGTGAAGGCAGGACAAGAAGCAAGTGGATGCAAATTAATGCAAAGGGAGTGAAACAACGTTTCGAACTAAAGGAGGAATTTTATGACTGTTAGGAGACAATTAATCAGTGGAAACAAACTGCCGTCCAGAAGTTGTGGAGGTAACCTCTCAGGTCTGGAGGTTTTAAGAAGAGCTTGACAGCATTGTTGGTCTGATAAATGATATATTGGTTGTTTTGCATGGCAGAGGGGATTAAGCCTTAGAAAACTCAAGGTCCTTCCAAATCTGTTATATGCGTATAAAAAGACTAGTGGTGGACTTGCTTCAATAAGTCATGCTTCTAAACCTGTATCCATTGCAGGAACTGAGATTTCACTTGGCATAGCTACCAAAGAAGCAGGACATGTTGATCTGACATCTGGGATAAAACACATGTCAAATTACTAACATGGGATTGAGTAATTAGTGTAAGTGTGGGTAATGTAGCTTTTGCAATTGTTATTTGTTTGGGGACCGCAATCTAAAG
Organism: Laticauda laticaudata; assembly: GCA_004320025.1. Lineage (NCBI taxonomy): Eukaryota > Metazoa > Chordata > Lepidosauria > Squamata > Elapidae > Laticauda > Laticauda laticaudata. Next base: position 4,492 of record BHFT01066178.1, on the reverse strand, counting down.
ACAGAAGGATCAAGTTTTGTTGTTGATGCCCAAAGATTGGGAATGTCCGTACATAATAGCTATATCACTTCCAATTCTATTCTAATTAATCGAGGATAAATCAAATCATGCGATTGATTGAACTTCTGGTTTAACACATAGGGAACATCCTGGTCTGCCGTATAGAAGTGTCGATTGCGGTCAGAGAATTACCTCTGAGACAATCAGTACACAACCTTCTACGTTTCGCTCCATTTGCTGATATGTAGAAAGAGAATAGATCTTATGAAATAGAGCCCGATACAATGCGCAATCGAAGAAGGCTAGAGTTGTCCTTTGAGTAGACTTTATCGCCAACATATTTAGTGTATTCCGATAGAATCAAAGTTAGACATGACTAGAAGGGGTGTGACATAAGACCCATGTTTCTCACACTTACAGGACTATATGAGATGCATGTGATTGCAGGCATGATCCAGGGTGTATGGAAGTGAATCAGAATCTCAGGGATAGCTTGGGACAACTGTGATCTCATACAGTATTTGTTATACGGTTGCAGGGGATAGGGGTCCCGAAGGTCACTTGTTGATGCAGGCATCTCGCTGGTCTAAGCAAGCTCAATGGAGAAGCTCTAAAGTCCCCGATCGCTATGGACAACCATCTATCTTATTGTAACTTACGTCTTAATAACTGCGAGTCTTACGACATTAACAACTGGGTCTGGAAGTGAAGTTGTAAGATGTGGGAAAACTCAAACTTAACTGACTCCCTTATGCAGAGACAGTTGGTCTAATTGTGGTACATAAGTGCGGTTGAAAGGAACTACGCGTGTAGTAGACCATATGTGATTCCACCATAGTACAGAATAACAAAAATAATATGTACAATAGAATAGAATAAATTAAAAATATATTGTTAACACACTAATTTATTTAAAAAATTCTTAAGTCTTCTAAAAAGCCCGGTCCCAACTGGCCATGGTAGTGCAAAATGTATGCATAAACGGATCACGAGCAGAGAGCAAAATTTCGGGGGTGGCTTACTATTCGTGTATCCGGTCCAAAAAGTTGGTGAAAACCTTTGCATAAACAAGAAACAGAAAAGAAAGGGATAAGAACGTGGAAACCAATGGGTTAGTATCGTAGTGGGATTTAAATGATGTTCATAAGGAAGCGCTAGCGAGTGGAAGCGGGATTCGACACAGGGGAATCCCAGGGGTCCGGGAGGAGTAATTTTGAAGCGGGATGCAGTAGCGGATGAAGCGGAATGCAGTCACAGTATCGCATTAAAAAAGAAATGGGATGCCGCAGGAGTATATCGATGCAAACCGTTCACTGCGATACCTTTCAGTTTCCGTGTACTAACATGTGTAGATAGTTCGGTTACTTTTGTTCCTCCCTCAACTTCAAGCAGAGAATTAGTTGCAAGATGTCCAGAGGAGCAGAGAGGATACATGCGAAAAGACGATATTAACAGATATAAGACTGACAATAGAACATTTGTTGCTCGTATGGATCGCGGGCATTTAACATAAGTACATAGGCGAAAGTTCATAGCCGTTCAACGAAGTGTTTGTGCAGCCTAAAATTCACTTGCGTGGAATGAAATCGCAGTGGGGGATGTCCGAGGATAGAGCGTATAAAGAAAAGCGATATCAAATGAGGTCGGATCAGAACAGATGCATAGCATTTTCCAACGGATGGCAAGCTTTTTAAAATATTTTACATCCTCTCTGCATCCGTAAGTGCAGTGGGACAGGGCCTTTTAACTCATGGTTTGAAAATGGAAATCTAAGAAGTTGCCATGAGGGAAAACAATACGGGGAAAATATTGACTATAAAAACAATGGAACCATTGCAGAATTTTCTTGGGAAATTCAAGGTTGAAAGGAAAAATGAGTTTAAAAAAAATCAGTTGAGCCAATAAACCAGGACTGGAAATGAATTCTACTTGGTTTCTAAACATAGATAATATCATAAAAATAATACAGGTCTGAGCCAATCCCAAAGTGGTACAAAACATCTATCAAAAAGTACCATAAATGTCATGGCGTGTTGATTGTTTTTAGTGAAATATAGTTGGGTGGAGGCTGAGAAGCTGCTAATCCATCAAAAACTAATAGTTGCTTGTTCTCAAAGGGACAGTGGAACTTTACAGATAGTTATGTAACTTAATTATTTGTTTACAGTAGCAAGTTCACCAAAGAATATGTCACTTGAAAAACTGACAAAAAGTGAAATCATTCAAGCTACACCGAGGAAAAAATTTAAAAGGACATTTTTTTGGAAAAAGAAAAGGAGCGACAGGTTCAAAAAATAACTACAACGGCCTTTGCAAGTGACCATGGAGTTGCCAAATTAGACTAGAAGGGCAATCCGCTTTAAATTTATTTAAATAAAGTCTATTTGGGCACAGAGGGACATCTAGGATTGATCCTGAGCAAATATCCAGAGATAGGACAACTATAAGAAAAGGCAATTGGGTTTTGTGATGAACAAGTTGGTTAGTGGTGGATTGAAATCTCTACATTGAATCCCATGGCTTTTAAAGAATGACTGTTCTATTAAACCAGGGTTATCCAACCTGGGACCTATGGGCAGTGGTGGGATTCAAAAAATTTTTTACTACCTGTTCTGTGGGCATGGCTTGGTGGGCGTGGTATGGCTTGGTGGGGCATAGCAGGGGAAATATTACAAAATCCCCATTTCCTCCCCACCCCACTAACCTGCATTCCAGCTCTGTTCTCCTATGCAGGGCAACAAAAGAAGACCCAGCCAATCAGCTGGGACTCTGGAGGCAGAGAATAGATGGGGTGGGAACAATCAGAAGTGGTATTTGTCAGTTCTCCAAACTACTCAAAATTTCTGCTATCGTTCTCCGGAACTGGTAAGAATCTGCTGAATACCACCTCTGCCTATGGGACATATGAGGCCCTGAACAATTAGAAACGCAGCCCCACAAAATAGTAAACATAAAGGAAGATTGCTGTTTGTATTACATTAACTATCTTATATAATTTATATGTGGCTCAGGACAATTCTCCTTCACTCATTGTGGCCCAGGCAAGCCAAAAGTCTGTACACCCATGTATTAAGCAAACTGATACAAACTTCAAAGGATTTTTTTCTCTCATTCACTGGAAATGTTATATTTTTAAAGGCAATAATCAAGCCACACCAGAATGATTTCCATCTTGCCTTTTTTGAGCATGTTTCCCTTCCCAAGGAGCTTTTCAAATTATAATGAATGGTATATTTACCCTTTTAAAAAAAAACTATTCAAGAGCTTCTTGATAATGTTTTAATTTATTATTATGTTAGGAAAACAGTGAAAAAGTACGATGAGACTGCTAAGCATCCTTTTCTTTTTTAAAAAAAGAATAACCATGTATCTGTTCTGTCAAAATGCTTGTTTTTAATTAATCTATTTGTTTTATACCCAATTATCAAAAGTCATATTAATTAACAGCAAGGAAAAAAATAAAGTGTCAAAAATATAAGAAACATTTTTATAAATTCAACTTTGATAGAAGAATTTGAGATTTACAAGAAAGCACATTTAGATATAACAGATAACATTTTGATGCATACTATAAAAGAAAAAGTTGTCACATAGAATTAAAAGAAAAGGTCAAAAGTAACCTCACCTCAGTAACATTGTTCAACAACAACAAAAATCTATGGTGTTTTTTTTTTATTTTTGTTTTCCCAGATATACAGTTGGTATCAAAAAAATTATCTTCTCAAGCAAAGGGATAATTTATGATTTGATTCAAATTCAATTTTTTTTAAAGGTGGGAGGCCTGGACTGTGTCAGGATCAGGATTAGGGGTGGGAATAGATATTGGTTAGGGCTAGGGCGAGGGTGTGGGAAAGGGTCAGTAGGAGAGCTAAAGTTAGGGTTAGGGCAAGAGTTAAGGGTTAAAGTTAGGGATAGGGTTAGGGAAGGAGTGAGGGTTGGAAATATAGAAGGATAAGGTTAGGATTAGGGTGAGAGTTAATGTTGGTGACAGGGGTGGGGAGAAGAAGTTAGAACAAGAGCAAGGGTTAGGATTAGGGCGAGAGTTAGGGTGAGGGTGAGGATGAGGGTTAGGGCTAAGGCGAGGGCGAGGGCAATGACTAGGATGAGGGTGGGGGATAAGTTAGGGCAAGAGCAAGAACTAGGATTAGGGGTTAGGCCTAGGGCTAGGGTAAAGATGAGGGCTAGGGCTAGGGCTAAGGCTAGGGCTATGGTTAGGTCGAGGGTTAGGACTACACTTAGGGGTTAATACTAGGGTTTTGGTTAGGGTTAGGGGTTGGGCTAGGACGAGGGCTAAGGTTAGGGCGACGGCTAGCGTAAGGGTAACTGTTAATGTTAGGGTAAGGGCTAGGGTAAGTGTTAGGCCTAGGGCTAGGGCTAGAGCTAGGGTTAGCATTAGGGTTAGGGTGGGGGTTAGGGTTAGGGTTAGGGTTAGGGTTAGGGTAATGCAAAAGATTAAGGGTAATGGTTACGGTTAGGGTTACGGTGAGGGTTA
>BHFT01066174.1:0-13597 GCA_004320025.1 Laticauda laticaudata | reverse complement strand
AGTGAGTACACAATAGATGCATCGCGTTTTCCAATGGTTGGCAAGTGTTTTTCTCCATTTTACATCCTCTTTGCATCTGTTGGTGCAGTGTGACATGGGCTTAAGATATTTCATGATGCTATATGCAAACAGTAAATAATTATATCAGGTAAATCTTGATGGAGTAAATGTACAGCTGTGCTGGACAAGGATGACAATGCATAACAAACTATGCATTTTTATTTTTTTTAATGCATGAAATTCAAATATATATTTTATATATATTTTGACATGAACATCAAAATATTCCCTTGCAGATCAATATTTACAACTTGTTACAAAATATAACTATCTTGTTCCAATATCCACATTTATATTATTATCACTCTTATCTTAAATGGCAATATATGAACAAAATTCAGCCATTGCTTAAACATAAAAACTATTTCTTAGTTATATGAAACCCAGTGGTGGGATTCAATTTTTTTTACTTCTAGTTCTGTGGGCGTGGCTTGGTGGGAGTGGCAGGGGAAGGATATTGTAAAATCTCCAGAGAGATATGATATTTGCGGTTCTCCAAACTACTCAAAATTTCTGCTACCAGTTCTCCAGAATTGGTCAGAATCTGCTGAATACCACCTCTGATGAAACCCCAACCTACTATTATTCCATCATCAGATACAGCAGACATAAACAGTTAAATTGCTTCAATAGAAAATCATAAAACTACTCTGAAATTAGGTCACTTGAACTACTTAAAGGAAAGCTTAGGTAAATAATTTTTATGGCTGTCTTTGAATATTTCAATCAAAGAGAATTGGGCTAAATTAGCGATATGTATAAAAAATTTATTTGATTTTACTGCAAGAGATGCAGAAAGCTATACATAGTATTACTTGAATTCCTCTCTCTCTCTCACTCACTCCCCTCTCTGTATGTGTTTGTGTGTGTGTGTGTGTGTATTTTCTGTCTAAGACCATAATTCTGGTCTCAGAGCTTAAAACTTCCTTCTGTTATCAATATGGACTTCATATTCTCATATGTATGTTCATATTCTCATTTGTTTAAAAAATCCTAATTGCAGAAATTGTACTATAAGAAATAACATGAACGTCAACATCTGTGAAGAAAAAAAATGTTGGTTCTAAAAAATAATGACTAATAGTTACTCTTATAGTGTTCATTTTATTTTTCAACTTTGCCTCAAATAAATGAATATCTAAAAGCCATCTACCCATGAACTAACGTGGATTGGTTCCACCTTTTCTTTTCACATTTCTTATGGATTTTTCAATTTTGATTTATTTCTGTCTGATTTCTAATTTTATTTTAAAAACTGCTTTATTTGTATCATAACAATCAAGATTAGACTATGATAAGGCCTAACATTTTCTGGAAACTTTTTCCATAATTCGTAATCAGTTTGATGAAGAATAGTTTGCCTTTAAAGAAGGAAAGTGGCAAGAGGTAGTCTGACAATTACAAGGCTTTTCTTCACTGTGAAATAAAATTCTGCCTGTTCTCTAATTTCCTAATTATGCTCAGGTAGATAGAGTTAGTTTGGCCAAATATGAAGCCTTACAAAATAATTTTAGTGACTGCTGAATATCAGATCTGAATTCTTATTTATCTACAATCTGTAAGGCATCCATAAAGAGAATTATGGATGCCTTACAGATTGTAGATTGACCAATCTACCAATTGACCATAGAGAATCTGCAGTCAGTTTATCTTCCAGGTGTTTAGGATTGTGGTTGGCTTGGGTTCGAGTGGTCACTTGGCCTGCTGATTGAGCCTCTGAAATTAAGACTTGTACTATTTTCTCTTGGTGGCTGTCAAACTGAGGTTTTCTGGACAGAGCATCCGCCAGTACATTTTTCCCTTCAGGGATATATTTAATGTTAAAATTGAATTGCTTGAAATATTGGACCCAGTGGACTTGTTTGGGCAATAATCTCCCAGAGGTCTTTAGAGCCTCAAGGTTCTTATGATCAGTCCATACCTCAAAGGCCTCTGGCGCCCCTTCTAGAAAATTCTTCCAAGTCAACAAAGCCCATCATACAGTGAATGCTTCTTTCTCCCAGACTGCCCACCTTTGCTCTGTGTCTGTCGGCTTTTTGGACACATAAGTGCAAGGCATCAGTAGGCCTTGAGAGTCCTTTTGCAGCAAGACAGCTGCCACTGCTACATCACTTGCATCCGTTCGGACAATAAAAGGCTTGGTCGCGTCTGGGTGCTGGAGGATGGTCTCAGCTGTGAAGAGGCATTTTAAGGCCTCGAAAGCTTTCTGACAGTCCATAGTCCAAGCTAGGGGTTGACTTGGCTTTGGTTGGTAGGTGATGGGCCCATTTTTACTAGCTCTGTCAACAGCAGGGCAACTTCAGCAGAGGACGGAATGAATTGTCTGTAGAAGTTGGCAAACCCCAAGAAATTTTGAAGTTGTTTTCAGGTTCTGGGGGGTTGCCAGTCCAGCGCCACTTTCACCTTTCTGGGGTCCATTTCAATCCCCAGGTTGGATATTCGGTAGCCTAAGTAGTCCAACAATTCTTTGTGGAATTCACATTTTGAGAGTTTCACATATAATTTAGCAGCTAGAAGTTTTTCTAGAACTTGTCAGACCGATTGAACATGTTCTTCCATGGTTTCACTGAAGATAAGGATGTCATCCAGGTGCACAAGAAACCACCCTCAGTAAAGGTGCAGGTGTAGCACCTCATTGATGAGCTGCATAAACACTTCACTTCAGGAGCCCCCTGAAGTCAAAGGCAATGAACTTTGAATTGAAGCTAACCAGAGGGCAGTTAACAAGCAAGCTTCCGAACTCATTCTGCCTCTTTGATGCGGACCTGGTAGTAAGCTTCCCTGAGATCTAGCTTTGGTGGAATATCTTGCCCTCGCGACAGGTGGTTCAATAAGTCCTTCATAAGGGGGAAGAGGTAATGTTTTTGACGCATACGGCATTCATGTCTCTAAAGTCAACACACAATATCACCCGGCCATCTTTCTTCTCGCCTTGACACAACGACAGGGGCAGCTAGTCTTCATTTGGCAGGCTCATAAAACCTAGATTCCAAATTGCTTTGGTCTGTGTAGCGTTTCTTAATTCAGTCATTTCAGCAGGCATCATGGAATAACATCTTTGGTTTTGGTATTTTGCCGCTGAGATCTAATTCCTATGGTGCAATCAGTGGCTTGATGGGGAGGTAAAACTTACACGTTCTTCACTGAATGCTTCAGGACAACGTCTTTGTATTGGTCGGGTACCCTGGGGTTTATCTGGAAGAAGGTGGGATGCCATGGATGCTGGCTCAAGGCTCTGGGTTCAAGCTGACAGTTGGCTTTGTAGTGGGGGTGGAGAAGAGGGGACAATGGGCGCTAGTCCATGAGATTTTTCCTGAATCGCATCCTCCGCCATTTGATCATCAAGGGCCATTTGCACTAGGCCAAGCAAGTCCCAGTATGATTGATTCTGACCATCTTGGGGGCCACTATAAAGCAATATGAGTTCGAGATGGGGCCCTAATTCCATCTTGAATCAAATTTAGTATCTGAGTGATTCTCGACCTCTTAACAGCTGGCTTAGACTTTGACTGTGGGAGCTTGTGGTACAGGAGCAGGGAACCTAGACAGTCCTGCTCTCAATGGCGGGCTTGGCCACATCAACAATTTCAGCAGCCCTGGTAGGTTGGGTACAAGCAAGGTTCGGCTGATCATTTGTTTTGTCGGAAACACACGAGGTAGACCGGGTTCCAAACAACAAAGGCTTTATTTTACTAGTCAGTAAACAGGGAAGAACTTGGCTGAAAACCAGAGGCCAGCCCTTTTTTATAACAGGCTGGCTTGCCTACTTGTAGGGCCAATGGCAGTTGTTAAATTTGCCAGCCTTTCAGCAGCTCTTTGGATGGTTCGCTAGTGAAACAATCCAATGCTTAGTTTTGTGACGCAATCAGGTTTGCAGATTTGGAGTCACCTATATTTACATATAGAACACCCCTCCCCTCTTAGTTCAGCCCTACATGTGACGTAGTCTCCGCAGGTAAGGGTGGGGCTTTTCTGGAACTTGAACTTGACCTTGCGGCAGTTTCATTCTTGGTGAAGTCCTTCGACCGGGTTCAGATGGGCTGCTGTGTAGTCCGTTCTTCTCCCTGGAACTGTCTGGAAGTGGTGAGTCAGCCATTTTACCGACGCCGCCTGAGTTTCTTAGGCCTGGTGGTTTCGCCGCCCTCCCGTTTTCTCCGGGCAGGTCGAGCTGGAGCTGGCTGGCGCCTCCGATGGGCCTTCACGCAAGTCTCTCCAAACAGTGGAGTCTTTTATTTTGCTCTTTTTGTTCATATTTTCATTGGTTTTAGTTTTTAACAAGTTCTTTATTTAATATCTCGCATTTCCCCCCACCTTAGTTGGCAATTCGTTCGGTTTTTTAGACGAGGTGGTTGTATGTCTGTGGTTCTTTCTATATTTCGGGATCGACTGAAGCAGCTGTCTATGTGTGCCGGCCTTCCAATTGCCCTGCCCATCATCGTAGTGTTAAACCACGGTAGGATTTCGGGGCCTATTATTGGGGTAATCTTGCCTGGTAATCCATACCGGGCCCCGGTGAAGTTTTTAGCGTATACTAAATCGCTCTATTTCGAATTGTCTAAATTGTGTAGAGGAGTCGGGGGGGTTTTCGTGGAGTAAAATTTGGGGGTGTCAGACCTATTCAAGTGGGTGATCTTAATTTTCGCCCCATGAGTGATTCTGCGGGGATTTTGTTTAGTCGTGGGTACTGGGAGTTATGTGCTGGAGTTGAGCAATCTGTTTATCTTTTGTTGTACATCTCCGTCCTCACATTCTTTCTAACCCCTCTTTGGTAAACCGGACCATTCTCTCGGCCCTGCCCATTTTTTTGTTTCAGAGGTGGGCCGGCGGCGGTTAGAGCATGTCTTATACTTAGGGAGGCTAGGTAATTGGCTCGAATTGTATACTGGTGAGCTGTGGCCGCATTATCTGAGACGAGGATGTCCAGTAGACCATGGTGGGCAGAAAAGGTTGGTTCCAGTTGGTCTAATTACAGTTTCTGTGTCGTGATGGATAAGCTTTTACTTCTAACCAATTGAGAATGGCATCAGACAAATCAAAAAAGGTATGCCCCGCTTGTAGGAACCCGCGAAAATCAATGTGGATCCTTAGACCAAAGGCCCCAATGGGGTTTCCAGTCCTTAACGGGTGCTTTTTTGGTGGGGAACGGTCTAATTCCTTGGCAAATTTTTTTTTTTTTGTTGCACAAGCTCACCCAATATTCTATGTCCTTATCAAATACCCCGGCCACCCAAAATAACTTCTAGCAAGGCTTTTCATCTTTACAATTCCGGTGGCCCTTCGTCGGTAAGCAACCTAAGTACCTTGGGCTGAAATTTGGCAGGAATGACCACCCGATCACTCCCACAATCAACACCCCTTTAGAATAGAAAGTCAGTCTGTCTGGTCTGGAAAGGTTAAAGTTTTTCAAGTTTTTTGGTTTTCCGGCCAGCCTTTACGCTACCACAGCTAAGAACGCAGGCAGTCAATGAGTCTTTCGCGTGGCTTCTGGTGACATCAACAAGCTGATATGGGTAGATTGGGCAAGTCTCTATTTGTAGTGTTGTCATTCGCTGGTGCTGGGTCTTCCTCGTTGTGGTAAGGTGCTCCCGGCTCAAGAGCGTCCGCATTGGAAAATTTGTTTTCCCTGGGCCGATGTGTCAGAGTGGTAGGAGTTAGGCTGCCTAGGAACTCTGACCATCTAGTCCATTCTTGGGGAAAGTATATTTGGTGTTGGCTTGTTTCCGCCAAAATCCCCCATTAGCGGTTTGTGGTCTGTTATAAATATGAAAATCCGCCCGTATAGGTACTCGTGGAAATGTTTCACTCCAGCGACAATTGCTAGATGCCTCTCTGTCAGTTGGTGTAATTCGCGCCGCTCGTTTTGGAACAGAGTCCTAGAGTAATATGCGAAAGGGCAGCCTCTCTGCAATCAAGGTAGTTTGGTGGCTCAGGATGGCTCCTACTGCTGAATGGTGAGGCGTCGCAGGTCCACTCTTAATGGCAGTGTGTTGCCTGAATTGAATGAGGACGTTAGAATGATGTTAGCAAGCTTTTAAATTTCTTGAAGGCTTCTTTGTCCTTGTAAACCCCTAAGTACAATTTTGCCTTTCTTGTCTAAAAGACGGTGCAACGGTTCTGCTAATAGTGGCCTTGTTGGCAGGAATAAACAGTAGTAGAAAATTAATTAGTCGCGCTAAAAATGCTTTGTATGTTCCGGGTTTTGTTTCTGGTTCAGGTGCTTCTTTTTGGATTGCTTTAACTTTTTGTCTGTGGGGTGGATACCCTCTCCAGTCTATTGCAATAGCCCAGGATTCGACGGCTATTGCTTTATTAAGGCAAGCACTTTTCTTTTAACCTTGAGGCCAGATTCCCTAAATTTTGTTAATAGACTTCTTTGAGTCTGTTTCTTAATTGAGTCTCATCTCTGTTTTTTCTGGAGATTAGGACGTCGTCTAAATAGGGAACGACTCCTTGTATGCCATTTAGGAGGCGTTCCATTCAAAACTCTGGGAAAAACGCCTGGGGCCCACGCTTACTCCAAATTGGAGTCGGTGAACAATTGAATGCGCCGCTTATGGGTGACTATAGTCTGTGCTTCTGTGTTTCTGGGTCCACTGGATTGTTGACAGGCTTGTTGCCAATCGGAGTTTAGCAAAAACTTTGCCCTTTTTCCCAGAGAGTGAAGCAAATGCCTGGACTTACTGGCCAACCGGGTTATGCCGCTTGGTTGTAAAGCGTGGTTCAGGGTAGCCTTATAGTCACCAACAGATTCTTAATGGACCCGTCAGGTTTTATGGGTGTGACAATAGGCGTTTCCCACTTGCATGGTCCACAGTTCTAGCACCCCTGGGCTATTAGTTTGTCAGCTGTTCCTCTATCTTGCCTTTAGTGGCAAAGGGAACGTCGCCTGGCTTTTTATTCTTCGTGGGGCTATTTGGGGGTCTAGATAAAAGAAATGGGATTTCCCTCGATACTTGCCAAAGTGGAGCTGTCAAAAAACGTCCTGGAATTCATGGATGAAGGTCGTCTTCCCAGCCGGTTGTAGTCACTCGATCGATCCCGGTCATCCCGATGCCCAATGGCGCAAAACCATTCGATGCCCAGGAGGCTTGGTCTGTCTCGGGTGCGACTATAGTCAGCGGCAGCATTTTGACATGTTGTTTATAAGGCGACCCGAAAAATGTCCATGCCGACTACAGGATTCGGTTTCGCCTGGTAGTGCTTTGAGGGTTAGAAGGTTGCTTTTGTAATTCTTTGGTTTTGATGTCTGGGAACTAGGCTGTTTTATTGTGTCCGCACGATACCACAGAAAGGAAGCCGCCGAGTCCACTTCCTATCTTGCAGGGCTTCCCTTCGATTTTTACAGTAACTTTAACCTTCTTCCCCACTTTCCGTCTGAGCCGCTCTCTATAGTGACAAGTTTTGGTGTGTATTTGGCTCGCTTCTCTTGTTGCCACTTTCTCTCAGCTCGTTAGCTCAGCTTGTATTGGGGAATTTCGGCGTCTCGTAGGGCTATAGCTTTTCTTGTTTCTGCTGACTTTCTCGATATGCCTCGTTTCTTACAATGCCCTGCAGATAGCGTCGAGAAATCTGCATTCAGCTCGGGCAGCGCGTTTTCTCGCAGCCGGCGCACTCCCGCCAATTCCTTCTTTCGTGCTCTTTTCTTTTGTTCGCGAATAAACGGTGAAAACCTCCGTGCGTCTTCTTCGCTCGACTCGATTGCCCTCTCCCTGGACTTCTTCGTAGTGGGATGGTGGTGGTCGGTTGCTTTCTGTCTTTCGGCTGGGGTTTGTTTTTCGGCTGTGGTGTGTTCATCTTCTTCATTGTGACCGCCGATTTCTTCGCGGCTTCGGTGGCCATGGTTTCCGCGATGGCTTCGGTTACGGTGATGTTGTGCTTGTTGAGTAATTTACTCTGTGCATTAGAGTCCTCTTAGCCCCAACCACGCGATCCCTCATCGCTTCATCGATGTTCAGGAAATACACTCACCCCCTAATTTGCCTCAAAGCAGCTAACGAAATGCGGCGATGGTCTCTCCCATGCTCTCTGGTCTCTGCGGTAAAATTCATTGTCACTTTATAGATTTGACACGCACCGGAAGCATAGTGTGCTTTGAGATTCTTTGCAATTCTGGTTCACGTTAGTGTTTAACATACTCGGGGCTTCGCAAGGGCCTTTGCGCCATCTTGAACACCCGGTTGGTCGCAAGTGGGTTAGGAACAACAGCTCGAATGCGTTGCTCTGAATGCCTTCCATTTCATTGCTTCTCCAAATACATTTGGAAGCAGTTTGCATATGAACTCCCAATCCTCTTCGTTAGGATTGGAAGGGTGCGGGCGTGCGTTGTTTCCAGGCATCTCTGCTGGCGTCTGGCTTCTTATCAACCCAGGCGTGCAGGTTTCCGGTTCCGCATCCGATCCATCCTCTTGCGCCAGTGCTTTTGTTTCGGTAAAACACAACGAGGTAGACCGGGTTCCAACAACAAAGGCTTTATTCTTAACTAGTCAGTAAACAGGAAACACTTTGGCTGAAACCGAGGCCCAGCCTTTTATACAGGCTGGCGCTTGCCTGCTTGTAGCCAATGGCAGTTGCCTTAATTTGCCACCTTTCAAGCAGTCTCTTTGGATCGATTGGTTGCTAGTGAACCAATCCAATGCTTAGTTTATGTGACCAATCAGGTTTTGCAGATTTGGAGTCACCCAAATTAACATATACGAACAGATCTGGTTGTTGGTCTCCCTCTAGAACACAATTCTCATTAGGTGGAGGAAGCCGGAAGGGGTTTCCTGTGTGAACTGGATGTTTGCGATTCTAAGCTGAGGGATGTGACATTACCATAATTGTAAAGTCTCTGGGATTCCCCTTCTTTACTTCTGGATCAATGGTCAAATTTTTTAAAACAGTGTAAAGTCCATTCTTTCAGGCCATCCTATGAGGTGGCTTGCGACCCTTCTAAAGTCCCAAATAACATTCTGACAAGGGTCGCTTGCCTTGCCTCATTTCCATTAACTTCTCTTCATTCTCCTGCTACCCTGTATGGATTTCAAAATCTGAGTCTTAATAATTGATTAATCAATTTAGCATCTAATGTAATTCAGGGCTTGTTCATATGTGTAGTTGGGCCACCCAGTCTGAAGTATCCCTTCATTCATCCCCATTTGTAATGGCTGTAACGCAAATCATGCTCTGTGGGGTATTGATCTCGCAAATTGTTCTATATGGGATCAAGATTAGAGTGAGGAAGTAATTTGAAATGTTCATGGCAGCCATCGAATATGACCTTAAAGGGTACTTGGTCTCGGCCTGGGTTGTGGTTGCGGAGGTGGCAGCAGGCCAGAACCCCTGTAGGTTTGGTTACTGGAGTGAAAGGAACTGGCCCGGTGATGTACATAAGGCTGGTAGGGCCCTCTGTATCCTGGCCTTGGTGGTGCAATCTCTGGAAATAGGGGTCCGTGTGGCCTCGCTGCGCAAGTTGGGGGCTGCATTTGTGGTTGCCAGGAGGAAAGATGGGTGTGGTTTGGTTCCCTGGGTCGGGGTAAGAGGGGAAGGTGGGCTGCTGTCTCTTGTCCTGGGCAACCCCCCTTCAGATCCTATGGGCAACATTCAGATCTATGGGCAACCCCCCTTCAGATCTGGCAACCCCCCTTCAGGGCTATGTTGGTGCTCGGCTGCCATTGGCATTGAATCCACCCCTGGCCTGGATAAATCCCCACGCCTAGGAAGGATACTCTCTGCAGGGGGCCAAATTCACTGACTGGAAAATGAGGATATTGCTCAGAAGTGCAAATACTTCTGTCAGTTTGATGCATTCTTTCTGGCTTCCTCCAACTGGCATTGTATAGTCTCCTCCCTCTAATCTGACAGAATAGCAATATGCCTGGGCCTTGAGAAAAGAATTTCTCCTTCAAACAGCTGTGTTAGCTCTGGGTTATAACACTTCTTGAGTTGGAAACGCTTTGGTATAGCTCCCCAAATCTTTCCTCTACTGTCATTTTGAAAGCATCCATCATCTCCTCCAACAAGGGCTGGCAGTCCAATTGATGTTCTGGAGGGAGACCATCATAACCCCCTCCCCCGCATATCTCCAACTTTGGCTGATTATTGATGTTTCTTCTCATCTATGGGAAAATAACTCCAGGTTATCAGCCCAAGTAACCTTCAAAAAATAAAAGTGGATTCTGATGTAATGGGCCCCAAAATAATTTCGCACTTTGCGAAGTTTGCCTTTGACATACCAGATCTGTTTCTAAATAATCAATTGAGAGAAAATGACATATGGAGTGATTGATATCATGGGATAACTATTCTGGATACCCCTTACATTTATTTCCCAAAAATCCACTTTTATTTTTTGAAGGGACTTGGCTGATACCCTGGAGTTATTTTCCAGAGATGAGAAACATCAATAAATCAGCCAAAGTTGGGAGGATATGCGGGGGGAGGGGGGTATGATGGTCCTCCCTCCAGAACATCAATTGGATCTGCCCACCCTTGTTTGGAGAGATGATGGATGCTTTCAAATTGACAAGTAGAGGAAAAGAAGTTTGGGGAGCTATACCAAAGCGTTTCCAACTCAAGAAAGTTGTTATAACCCAGAGCTTAACACAGCTGTTTGAAGAAGAAATCTTCCAAGGCCCAGGCATATTGCTATTCTGTCAGATTAGAGGGAGGAGACTATAACAGATGCGCCAGTTGGAGGAAGCCAGAAAGATGCATCAACTGAACAGAAGTATGTTGCAGCTTCTGAAGGCAATATCCTCATTTTCCAGAGTGAATTTTTGCCCCCCTGCAGAGAGTATCCTTCTAAGGGTGGGGATTTTATCCAGGCCAGGGGTGGATCAATGCCAATGGCACCAGCACCAAACATAGCCCTGAAGGGGGGTTGCCCAGATCTGAAGGGGGTTGCCGCAAGATCTGAGGTTGCCCATAAGATATTGAAGGGGGGTTGCCAGACAAGAGACAGCAGCCCTTCCCTCTACCCGACAGAGAACCAACCACACCCATCTTCCTCTCCTGGCAACCACAAATGCAGCCCCAACTGCAGCGAGGGCACACACGGACCCCTAATTCCAGAAGATGCACCACCAGCCAAGGATTACAGAAGGGCCTACCAGCCATGTACATCAGCCGGGCCAGTTCTTTCACTCCAGTACAACCGCTACAGGGGTACTGGCCTGTGCCACCTCCGCACCACAAGCCCTAGGCAGAACCCAAGTACCCTTTAAGGTCAATATTCGATGGCTGCCATGAACATTTCAATTACTTCCTCACTCAATGCTGATCCCATATAGAACAATTTTGGAGATCAATACCCACCAGAGCATGAATTGGTTACAGCCATTACAAATGGGATGAATGAAGGGATAACTTCAGACTGGGTGGCCCAACTACAGCAATGACGAAAAGACCGCCTGAAGTTTACAATGATGTTAAATTGATGTTAATCAATTATTAAAGACTCAGATTTGAAAATCCATACAGGGTAGCAGAGAATGAAGAGAAGTTAAGTGGAATGAGGCAGGCAAGCGACCTTAGTCAGAATTGTATTTGGACTTTAAGAAGGGGTCGCAAGCACCTCATAGAATGGCCTGAAAGAATGACTTTACACTGTTTTAAAAATGCATTGATCGCAGAAGTAAAGAAGGGGAATCCCAGAGAACTTTACAATTATGGTATGTCAATCCCTCAGCTAGATCGGCAACATAAGTTCACACAGGAAACCCCTTCGCGGCTTCCCCACCTAAGAGAATTGTGGCTAGGAGACCACCAACCAGATCTGTTCTAATAAGTAAATTGGGTTTGACTCCAAATCTGCAAACGCATTGGTCACATAAACTAAGCATTGATTGGTTCACTAGAACAATCCAAAGAGCTGCTGAAAGGTGAATTTAAGCAACTGCCATTGGCTACAAGGCCAGGCAAGCCAGCCTGTATAAAAGCTTGGCCTCGGTTTCAGCCAAGTGTATCCTGTTTACTGACTAAGTTAATGAATAACTAGCCTTTGTTGTTGGAAACCCGTTAAACACTCGTGTGTTTTCCGAACAAAAACACTGGCGAAGAGATGGGATCGGGATGGGAACGCGAAAACCTGCACGCGGTGATAAGAAAGCCCAGACGCCAGCAGAAGATGCCTGGAAAACAACGCACCGCCCGCACCCTTCAATCCTAACGAAGAGGAATTGGGAGTCATATGCAAAACTGCTTCGCAATGTATTTGGAGAGCAATGAAATGGAAGGCAATTTCCAGAGCAACGGCAAGCGAGCTGTTGTTTCCTAAACCACTGCGGAACCAACGGTGTTCAAGATGGCAAAGGCCTTGCGAAGCCCGAGATGTTAACAACTAACGTGACCAGAAATTGGCAAGAATTCTCAAAGCACACTAGCTGCGCGGTGTGTCAAAATCTAATAAAGTGACATGAATTTTACGCGCAGAGACCAGAGAGAGGGAGAGACCCATCGCCGATTTCGTTGCTGCTTGAAGGCAAAATAGGGTGTGAGTGTGATTTTCGCTGAACACGATGAAGCGATGAGGGGATCGCGTGGTGTTGGGGCTAAAGAGACTCTAAATGCACAGAGTAAAATTACTCAACAAGCACAAACATCACCGTAACCGAAGCATCGCGGAAGCCATGGCCACCGAAGCCGCGACAGAAATGGCGTCACAATGAGAAGATAACACACACAGCGAAGAAAACAACGCCAGCCAAAGACAGAAAGCAACCGACCACCAACCACCCACTACGAAAGAGTCAGGAGAGGCAATCGAGTCGAGCGAAGAAGCCGACGAGGTCCACCGTTTATTCCGCGAACAAAAAAGAGCACGAAAGAAGGAAGTGGGCGGGACGTGCGCCGGCTGCGGAGGGAAACGGCATGCCCCGAGCTGAATGCAGATTTCTCGACCGCTATCTGCAGGCATTGTAAAGAAAACGAGGCATAATCGAGAAACGTACAGCAGAAACAAGAAAAGTATAGCCCTACGAGACGCCGAGAATTCCCCAAATACAAGCTGAGGCCTAAAACGAGCTGAGAGAAAAGATGGCAACAAAGAGAGCGAGCCAATACCACCAAACTGTCACTAATAGAGAGCGGCTCAAGACGGAAAAGTGGGAGAAGGTTAAAGTTTACTGTAAATCAAGGGAAGCCCTGCAAGATGGAACGTGGACTCGGGGGTCCTTCCTTTCTATGGTATCGTGGGACACAATAAACAAGCCTAGTCCCAGACCATCAAAACCAAAGAATTAGCAAAAGCTAACCTCTAACCCTGCAAAGACTTACAGGGAAACCGAATCGCCTGTAGTCGGCATGGGACAATTTTTCGGTTCGCCTAACTAAACACATGTCAAAATGCTGCGCTCGACTATAGTCGACCCGAGACAGACCAAAGCTCCTGGCACGAATGGGTTTTTGGCGCCATTGGGCATGGGATGACGCGGGAATCGATCGAAGTGACTACAACCGGCTGGGAAGACGACCTCATCCATGGAAATTCCAGGACGTTTTTGAGCAGCTACCTTGGCAAAGTATCGGGGAAATCCATTTCTTTTAGTCTAGACCCCGA
>BHFT01066173.1:0-21702 GCA_004320025.1 Laticauda laticaudata | reverse complement strand
ATGGATTGATTAAAATAGAAAATGCCCTAATGACCAGCAACTTTTATCTAATTAGCGGACGGCTTTTTTGTGCATCTAACAGCAGAGCCATTTGTTTTTTTTCCAGGAATGTGCCTCATAGTATTCCAGTGTATCTAATTAATTCTCATATTAATTTTAATCTGTCTCTTTCAAGCAGAAATCCATTTTGATGCAGGATGAATAAAATTGTTTAGTATATTTTCAGTCTTTCTGCCAGAATTGAGCAAAAACTTTATAATTTAAAATTTAATAATGACATAGGTCTGTAGTTTTTTAACATGGCTGTGGGTCTGTGTCCTCTTTGGTACAGATGTGATATAGCTATCTGGCCTATGTTTGTGGGTTTTTTTTCTTTGTCATAACTTCATTCATAATTTTATAAGAGTAAGATTCAATTGTTTTTCTGGAATGTCTTATAATTCCACTTGCAAACTGTCTGCACTTGTTGCTTTCCCAATGTTTTGCTTTTTTAAAAGGCTTCTTGTTAAATTCCATCATTGGTTTATGTTACGTTCTAACATTATTTCAATATCTTAAGGTATCTGGGGAAAATTTTGCCTTACCTGTAAGTAATTGTTGAAATTCTTTCTTCGCTGAACATTTCTTGATGGTAAAGTTTTTCCATAGTATCTTGAATATTTTTTTTCTTCCACATTTCCATAAGCATACATGTCTTGTTCATTTATCATTGAATTTATCCTTCTCGAATCTCTTTTCCTTTTTCAATTTACATGCTAGCCATCTGCGTGTTTGTTTGCATCTTCAAATTAGTTCTGCTTAATGCATTTTTAATTTTTTGTGCTATTCTTCTTTTTCATTAGCCGCCATTTTATGTTTAGTTATGTCCATTTTAATTTTAAATGTCCTTTTTGTTGAAGTTTCTTAGTTCTTTTTTTCGCAGCCTCTTGTCGTCATCTTCCAATTATTTTAAAAGGTTTTTCTCATGTTTTTATATTTCCTATTTCCCTTTGTAATAAGTCCTATTTATCAAGCCTGCTTCTGTAAGCCTTCATATGTCACACAGGTTCTGTGATGATGTATCTCTTTTGTATTTTCTTAAAGAAAAAAGTAATTTTCTCGTCAATTTTTTCTGTTTAAAGTCTTTTTTCCTTTAATCTTGTAATTATTTAAAAGTCGCATACTAGATCTCCTTTTTTGTCCTTTTCATACAAGTGTTGTTTGGACTGTGGATCTGCGCCAGGTACTTGCTTCTATTTCAGGTACTTGCTTTCTATATGTCTTTGTATATTAGAAACCATTCTGTGACATCAGCATATCATATCTGTTCTAGACCATGATGCATGTCTGATTTGAATAAAAGGTAATATTGTTTATTTTCTGGCATTTCTCTCTCTCCATGGCATGCTTTTTAAGTTTTATCTCACCTAACCATTTGAAAGAGGATTTTGGGCAATGTCTGTCCTAACTTTCTTTGCTGATTTTTGTGTTTTAATAGTCCCATTTGTCATTTATTATTCCATTAAGATATCCCATCAGAGAGATATTAGCATAGTCCAGTACACACGATGGTCACTTGCTCTCAGTCTATTTGTAACTGTATCCTCATGTAAGGATTACTCTCTGATTGAGATTGACTCAGGATGTGAGCGCATCTAACATCAGTGCCTTATTAACCAATTAGTGCTCGTAAAGATATATTCCTAGCGTCCATCTCCCTAGGTATATACTTACACCCATGCAAAATCCTCCATGCATCAATTCTGTATATCTTTAGTTCCACAGGGGATTATATGCTCTTAAATGTATATACACCACTCGTCACTCTTTTATAACACATATTGTGCCTGTTCTCAAGCGCCGGTCGCATGTATAATACCGATCTCTGGGCATAATTTTTGTTTGTTTCAATGTAAAGCGAGTATGCGATGGCTTGGATAAGAATGTTCATAAGATGTACATTGTGGTATTAATTAGTCCTAAAAGTGTGTAGGTAGGATTGTTCCCTTCATAAAACTTAGTTAGAATGGATCAAATTTGTTGGTGCATCCTCTCTAATATACATACACCAATTATGAATATAAAGCAGGCGCACATCTCACTACTCTCAGACCCAGACTACCATTACAAGACCAGTATCTTCGTCTCATACCATTTTAGACATACTCTAACACAGAAGAGAGCACTCTCAGTCGGTACTACTACTGATGGGGACTGAAGTAGAAACATATCTCGAGGATTTTCGCAGCGAGCGCACTCTCGCGTGGCTAACACTCACCCACACCAACCTTCAAACACGCATCTCTTCTAGACACACATCGCTTCCCTCCTAAACTTCCACTCCATCACGGACCTTCCGAGGTAAGTTTTAAACATTCTCGGCCGTACCTGTAGAGATATTTACAGTTAATAACTCTTTTCTTGTATATTCCTCCCTTCCTCCTAAAATATTCCAGATAGAATACACTCAGCTTTTTCAACTGTATCAATTCTATGTCTTTGTTCATGCCAGGACTAAAGCATGAGACCTTCGGGTTATCAGCCCCATCTGTAATTTATTCCTCTCTTAAGTAACGCCAACTATTGAGATCTATTGTACGGTAGAAATCACTCATATTTCTTCTTTATCTCTCTCACTCTTCTCGGTACCGTGTATTCAATCACCCAACTGGATTTGCGTTATCACTCTTTGTACTTGGTGTGAGGGACTATAATTCTATCATGTGTACCTTGCACCAGGCCCAAGCAGTTGAGCCAAGTATTTGTGATTTAAATTATCTCTCTCGTGTATTTGTTATAAACGTAGTACTGATATGAACTTCTTCTTGACAGCGATGGAGCTTACTAGGCATCACGACGTCTTTGTAATGACGAGAGCACACATTTTGACCAGACACCACGAGATCCGCTGAGAGAGTTCTCAGGTAAAGGAGCAATGAACAACAATCCCCAAATCCATACTACATGACAATATCACAGTTTAGTGAAATCTTTCTTATCAAACGCGCTAAAGAGCACAGGAGTGTGGGAAACTCGCTCATCATATATAAATATATATAAAAGAGAGCCGAATGAAGGAGCTCTCTACCAGGGACTTGGATTACTTTATGAGCAAAACGTAAGACTTGTTTGTATGGATTTGGGCATTGTCTGTATGGGGGCAGCTCAAGCGACTCAATTCCTGTCACACGGAAATAGGAGAGAGGGGAGCGAGGAGGACTTAGGCAAGGCCTCCATAGCAACTCCTCGAGGGCGGATCGCTCAATGATGCAGGCCTCACCCTTCCAGACGGTTCCAGAGAGAAGAGCAGAGGAAGACAGCAAACACCCTTCCGAACCCCGGTCGAAAGACACGCGAACAAATGAACCGCGCAGGTCAAGTCGAGCCCGAAGAAGCCCCGCCTACTGCGAGACTACGTCACGACGTAAGACTGAACCAAGAGGGGAGGGGTGTTCTGTATGCAAATAACCGGCTTCAAATAATGCATTCCATTGGCTGCTAAGAAACGATAAGGGATTGGTTCCTTTTGAACACCCAGATTCTCTCCATGACAGCCGCGGGAATGGGCGGCAAATTAAAACAAACTGTCATTGGCTGCAAGCCGGGGGCCACAAAAGATATAAAAAGACCGGCCGCGGCTTGAGCCAATGTTCCTCTTTCTACTCTTTCTACATCCTGACTTAAATAAAGACTTTGCTGTTGGAACCCGGTCTACCTCGTGTTTTTCCGAACAAAACAAAGACTCCCAAAACAACTTATCTCCATGAATTGGGGCAGACCTCACCTTCACTTGCACCTGCCACCTGCCTGCCAATTCTTTAGTCAATGTGGTGACTAAAGAACTAACTTTAGTCATTGTGGGCCACCATTGAAGTCATTATGGCCTTAGTGGTGAATCTGGCACTATTTAAGGTGGCATCTGCCATGAACTCCACTGCTGCTACCAGTTTGTTGATGTCCTGATTGGCCCTGACATCAATAACAGGGATCCTATTCTACAGCTGCCTGAGCCAATGCAAGGAAGCTGTGGTAAAGAAGGATGCAACAGATGAAGCCTTGATTGCCCACGTAGCTGCTTGATGCATTCTCTGAAGGCATTGCTCCATATATTTATCTTCTGCTTTTGAGGCCTCTTCTGGATCTGCTGGTTTTGAGGAAAAGGACACCAAGGCTGCCACTGGGCTGTCTATTGTTGGCACCTGCAGAGATCTGGTAAGCTCAGATCCATAATAAAATAGCAACACTCTTTAGCAGAAAACATGGGCGCTGTCCCAGGGATTCTAATTGTTTATGGACTATATCAAAAATAGTCTAGGGGCCAGAACTATCTCTTTGTTAGGTGGAAGCAGATAAAAAACCACCAAAAGATTCGTTGATCCAAGGAAAACAAGGTTTTATTCACGTGTCTGCAGAGACGGGTTCCCTCAGGCATTGAAGGAACACAGAGCAAAATTCAGGCAGCATTTTTATACCCTAACTGTCTGTTTCCTCGTACGAGGGCTTGGCTCACATTCTTTCTGTTTTCAAATTGACACATATATTTCAAAGGTTTATGCTGGCTCCCTATCTAGCAAAAGCAGTTACACAGTTTCTGACACCTCAACACTTTATTACAATTCCTCATTGTTCTAGCCTCATCTTGATTTTTTTCTCTTGTGCACAAACTGGAACACTTTCTTATTTAGTAGAGCTACTGAGTTTGAGACACACTTTCTTATTTAATTCAATGGGCCATCCAACATGACTTTGGTTCTGGTCACATCTATGTGTAGGGTTGGCTCAGAGAAGAACTGATCCGGAGCGGCTGGTGTATCTCCCCAATATCTGCCTCTGGTCCCAACTGAGCTTTGTTCTTAGCCCTGAATAACAAGCAGTGAAACAGAGTAAGCTTGAACAGGCCAGGGAAGGCTAGTCAATTTGGAATAATTCCTTCATCTTCAGAGAGATCTGACTCTCTCTTGTCTTCTTCTGCAGCCATAGAAGAATGGCTGTGCAAGGATGGATCAGGCAAAACCCAATCCAGCAAGGCCTGTCTACCTCTGAGGTGAAGAGATGGGTCAGGATCTGACATGATAGAATGATCAGAAGCCACAGATTCAGGCCTTCTTAACATCTGTAGGCTTTTCACAATGCCTTTCCTAATATCCTTAGAGATAATTGCCTCCATGTGAGCAAGCACTTCCTGCTCATAAACCTCAGGATCATGCAGGCCTGCAGCAGTAGGTGTAAATGTGTCCTCTACCCTGGTCTGGGCCTTCTAGGGGATTGCTGCCATGATTCACCTTGAAAGGCTATCTGAGGTGCCCTTTCATAATCTCTACCACTGACATTAATTGTGGATCTGCAGATTCGAATGTCTCATCAGGGGACCAGGCTTGCAAGCGAGGGCTACATGCAGATGCAGGCCCAGGCTCTACTTGCAATACAGGGTCCTGTTCAGCAGAAGCTGATTCATACAGGGGAGGTGATCTGAGGCTCCTCCCACTAGCAGCACACTGGCTCTTTTCTATCTGTTTCTCCAGGGCTCTTTGTCTCCTCGTGGCATCCTATTCTTTAGCTTTGGAAGGCTTTTTGAGAGCAGGGGCCTTCCTTGACTGTCTGCCCCTGGACCTGCCCTTTGAAGAGGAAGAACTGTGGCCTTCTTCCTTTTGTGTGTCTGCCATTTTGTCCAGAATGATAGGGACAGTTGTGTCACCAAGAGAGAGACTGTTAACTGGAGGGAGGAGGTAATGGCCTCAATTAAGCCCTCTTTTCTTGATCCCCAGGCCCCTTGTTCTTATCACGGTCCCTATTAAATATATTTGGCTGAAGCAGGCCTTCCTGGCCTTAATGTTGGGCTGCAACTATTCCCTGCCGGTTTTTCCCTACCTTCAGGCCAAGGCCGGGCTCATGACAACTTCTATGCCTGAAGCAGCTTCCAATCCACTCAATGAAGGCCCTGCCTTATTGCAGGGGGTCCTGGGCATGCCACGCAATTCTCTGCCTCAGCGCTTGGCATCCATGGCCAATCCCGCACCCAACAGCTAATTTTGGGGGCAATTTTCCCACCAATTGGCTGGACTGCTACCATGTGGTCATGGCCTTCGTCCTAGGGCCACTACCCTTAGCACTCCACCTTGGCTGGGAGTGCTGGAAACCCCTATTGGCCAAGCCGTTGGACCGTTCCTGGAGAAAGGTGGCCTCTGACACTTTTTTCTTTCTTTTAATCACTGGTTTTGATCCTTTTAAAAAATGAAATAAGTCCACTTCAGTAAACAAAGTGGAGCCCTCCTGAACATGTCCATCCTGGCTGGGACTGAATCGAAAGCTGGGGCTAGCTAACGGCGCAAGGTAGAGCTAAATTCAATTAGGCAGACTCAGTCCAATCAGCGAGGGCAGGAGTCATCCTCACTCTCTCTGGACTCTCATAGCCACAGAAAGGAGAACCTCTCACTGGTCCCCCCCTCCCCCATCTATTCTCTGCCTCCGAGTCCCAGCTGATCGGCTGGGTCTCTTTTGTTGCCCTGCACAGGAGAATGGAACTGGAAAGCAGGTTAGTGGGGTGGGGAGGGAATGGGGATTTTGCAGTAACCTTCCCCTGCCATGCCTACCAATCCACAGCCACCAAGCCATGCCAACCCACCACACCACATCCACAGAACCAGTAGTAAAATTTTATGAATCCCACCACTGATTCAAAGTCCAGTTAGATTTTTTGCATTTTTGTATTGGTTTGGCTTGATCAGTTCTTACAGCTCATGTTTCCAAAGCAGAAATCCAGATGGAGATTGAGTCAAAATAGCATTGTTGCATAGCATATCATAACACAGCATAGCAGTGGGTTAATCACTAGACAGTATGCTGTGCAACATTTCCACTTTTCCTTTAATTTGTTCATTTTCTGATGGTGGTTTTATTATGCTGTTCTTCTGGGAATTTTCTTTGGCTCTTTGAGGGGGAAGAAAGATATATGAACAATTATTATTTTTTATTATTTTTAAAACTTCTCTATTTAAATTTGAAGAATGTACAGATTAAAAGAACAAAGATTCTGTAGCATACTTTTCAAAATCTGCAGGACATTTAAGATAACAGGAAATTGTAATCTTTCCCTTCCTGTCCCTTCTTCCAAGTTATTCTTATATTTTATACAAATATGAATCATAAAAATTGAGCAAGATCTATTTTAGCCCTTTCAAAGCTTTTTTGTAGAGTTTAGAGTTCATCTTTGATGCCATCTTTAGAGTTCATCTTTGATGATCTTTCCTCCTCCTATGGGAACATTTTCTTATAAGAAACTAATTCACTCACCTTTTATTATAAGGTAGCAGGCATACAGCATTTGTTTGGGAAACTGTACAGATAGAGTATAGATAGGATGGATATAATGAGATTCAAATGAAGGTAAGTAAACAGGTGATCGGATAATTGTTAGTAAGCCATTCTCACATCAGGGCAAGGAGGCTGTATGAGTTTGCCCAAATATAATAATGGTAGTTGTTAGGCTTTCAATGGTTCTTTACATAACAATAGATTCAAATGTAATCAATTCATACGCACTTACATTTATTTTAATTAATAAATATCAATTGAATGTAATGTAAATATTTTTTTCATTGCCAAAATCACAATATGTGAAATATAACATGAATGACATTTTCAAATTATAATACATGAAACTGATACAAACATTGGGTCCCTGGTTCTGGATAGCATTTATAACCAGATCAAAATATATTGAATTGTTATCTAAAATGTTGAAATGATCCTGGAATCTGGGTTGTAATATATTTGTTTACATATCACAAGCAAGTAACAAACATTAAAATATTTGTAGCTCTAGTTCTACTTCTTCCCCTGCTTCCTGGATACCAGGCAAGCACAATGAAGGAACAAGTCTTGTAGCAGTGAAACAAAGACCTTTTTCACAAAATGTTATGTGATGCAGATGTGATGATATTATTACCCTTCTCTCAACACTCTGAAAATATAATTAGCTCAGAGGTTTACATAAATCAAATGTTTCTGAGTAAAAGAAGGACAGGGGGAGTGAATTATCATGGACTACTGTAATTAGTCCATAGTCTAATATTTTTCCTATTCCATCTCTTAATGTTATTTCCCAGACTATGTGAAACCTAGCAGCATATGTCATATGGGCAAAATTCCAAAATTGATGTCATTACACCGGACATCCTGCCTTGCCACAGCAAGAACTTGCTAAGCCAGCTGGCCTTGCCATGTATTGCCTACAGGAAATGGCAAGTGTCCTTACACAATCTCTCTGCTCACAGAATAAAGCAATCAGATCCTCTTTTCCATCCCTATGGACAATTTTGAGAATTGAGGAGGAATTATACTGACAGATAAAATAAAGAAACCATGCGACAAAATGCAGCATTTCTGAAATCTTAGTAGTATACTATAGTGATAGTTTAATTAATCCAAAATAATATGCTTCTTGAAACAAGAATATCCCATTCACCTTAAGTATTATATATTAATACTCATCTTACATAGTGAAATCAAGGAATCTAGCAGCTGAATTATATGTCCAGCCTAGCAATGGGCAATATTTTTTTGCCACACATAAGACAACATGGCTTTCATATTGCACAAACATTACAGAAAGAGTATTAAAAATAAGTTTTTAATATATAGCTGTGTTACATTAGATTGTTGATTTTGCTATTTAATTTTAAGAACATGCAAAAGCAAATGTTTAAGACTTACTACAGAATCTGCTCTTTCCTTTGTGCTTTCTTTCTTTCTCTTTTTTTTAAAAAAAATTTGAAATATGCCAGTGATTGCAGGGAGTGTTACTCAAAGGAAATAGAATAGTCTCTCATGCCGGAAACATCTCCTCTGGCCACAACCTTACTTCTATATATGGACAATTTGTTGTTACTAAATGAATGAGAAGGGCATTGGCAATGTTCTGATTTGAAAATGAATGAGATTTGACTGGATATAAAACAGGAGTAATAGAAACTCTGAAAGATCCCAGGCAATCATTCTAGTCTCTCATCCATCCTCCCCACCACCACCACTTCTTTCACCCCAGTGTAAAGAAGGAAAGCACTCTGTCACTTTATGCTTATTTTGGTAATTTCTCCCTTGCCCAAGTTTCTGTTCCTGCTTCACCCGTATTTTTCAAATAACAGCTAAAGTGGTCATCTTCTTCCCCCCCTCCCCCCAATTTTTAACATTTGCAGCTGCTATCAAAGTATTGCCTAAAGAAGCATAAGGTCTGAACTCCAAGTGGGTCCATCTGACATGGGTGGTG
Organism: Laticauda laticaudata; assembly: GCA_004320025.1. Lineage (NCBI taxonomy): Eukaryota > Metazoa > Chordata > Lepidosauria > Squamata > Elapidae > Laticauda > Laticauda laticaudata. The sequence goes on along the minus strand of BHFT01066173.1, from coordinate 12,458 downwards.
AAGTGGTAGCTTTACCACCTATCAATGCCCGTTAGTGATAAGAAGAACATGAGAATGGCTAAAGAATGTGTCAGAAAAAAAATGTGGCATATTCAGTTTTCAGCCTTGTAAGAAGCATTGTTGGCAAGGAATTCTTTAGTTACCTGAATGCCCATTTGAAGAACTGGTTTTGTTACAGTAATCAGTATTGTCTAATAAACCAATGAATTGCATAAAGTATTTTAACATAAATTAGACAAATTAATTAGATAAATCAATACTGTGTTGTCTATTTTGTTTTTATTTTTCCTCTTTTTTTCTAATACAGAAAAAAGATGAAAGTAGCACTGTGAAAACACTAAAAATTACAAAATGATTTCATTAATTTATTAAACTCCATGAAGATACATTGTTGCACAACACAAGCCTCATCTGTTGTTGTTTGTTCAATATGAAAATGTAAAATAAAAAAAGGATACATCTTCTGGACAGAATGGAAGCAAAGATGCCTGTAATAGTTAGATCAAAAATTCAAGATTGCAAGTGTGATACCCTATTTTTATATGCATCATGTGGTAACATATCAGGGGCATGGCTTTGATCACATGGTGAGAATACCTTCTTAACTTTTCAAACCCAATCTTGGATGTCTCAAAGTAAAAGCAACAACTGGTCGCTTTTCACCTGACAGAAAGAGCATTTTGGCTCTAAGAAAGGCAGTTGGACTTTAATCATATTGATGATGAGATATGAGATGATGATAATGAGAATGATTACTATTTCTAATAAATTATTATCATATTATAAGACAAACTAACAATTTTCAGAAGTGTCTAGCTTTCAGAAGTATAACAAGTATCAATCAGAGTTCCTAGGAGACTAAGATTTGACCACTTTTCATAATGAAAATAATCTCTCTATCTTTGCTTTTACTCTCATATTACTTTGTAGCCACACTGTGAGAGTATATTTATGCAGTTAGTTTCTGTTCCCTGTCAAACTAGTTTGACAGGCAATATTTGGGTCAACTGAGGTAAGTTTAGCATTGCCTGAAACATTGACCTCAATATCTATATCCTGCATACCATTGCCTCCTTTTAAAAAAAAGTTATTTCTGTAGCCTCCAGCAAATTATGGTAGCTAATAATCACAGCAGAGGAATGAACATATACACCCTCTTGTCAGACGTCTGTTGATAACCATAAGGTAATTATGAGATAATATTGTGTAATGAATTGACAACTTCAGTGACTTTTAATCAGCAGACATCTTATGCACTACTTAAGTTCATAATTAGCAGTTTTGTTTTGCTTTAAAAAGATGTAAATGGAATAATTAAATGGCTTTAAGATTTTAATTGGTAAATTCAATTCATAATTAATCTTATGTTTTAAATTTGGGAACCAGAATTTAACAACCATTTAAAATACATTATATGTAAAAATGTGCACTGAAAGTCCTAATCACTACAACTTTATTGCAATGCTAGAATTAGCAAAGATGTATTTAAATTTATCCAAGAATCATTCTTGATGGCAAAAATAAAAAACAAACATTTACTTCCTTTATAAAATACACATTTTTTTGTATTGTATGTGTTTCATTCTGTTCTTGATCCCCAATAATCTCAACCGCCTCTTTCCTCCTTGAAGACTGTCTTAAAGTACAAAACTTAAGATAAGTTGAGGTGCCTTGGCAACACTAAAAGATTAATGGTTCTTCTGCCACTAAGATCAAACAAATGCAATCCAGCAATAAAATAGAATCATGTAAACATTTAAGGACAAAATATTGTCAGTAGAACAGGAGTTTTTTCTATATGTCAAAAAAATTACAAACTGAAAGTTATTAATAAAACACAACTTAAAAACTATTTTCAAACCAATGAGAAAAATCCAAGAAATGATTTGATTAGTTAAAATTGGCAAAAGTCCACTGTTTGTTATCATCATACTTTGGTGTCCAGAAAAGATATTCAGAATAAATAGAGTTTAAAGATTAACACCTGGTTTCTAGTTTTACTTCAAAATAAAAGACTTTAATAAACAAACCATTTAGAACTCTCACTTGACAAATTATAAGCAGCAGTATGTTTAAAAGAAAGTCAATAAAACCTCTGGAACTTCTTTAAATCAGATCAATTACAAATTTATTGAGATGAAGAACCAATCAGAAACCAGTGTTCCAAAATTCTGATGACATGGTCCAATTGGTTATTAGTTCTACTATAAATAAAAAGACAGTTCATTTCTGCTTTTTTTCCTGTGAATTGCCAAAAGGTATATCACAGGGCAATCTTTGAAGATACCCACTACAGTTATGGGTGAAATGTCGGAATATGAGTCAATAGGCTCATCACTATTGTAGTATTTTTTATTATATACAGTATGTATGCTTTATAAGAACAACAAAAATGTTTAGAAAAATTAATCACAGAATTTTTATTTAATGAGAACCTTCTCTTTTTCATCCTGTTACAAAGCTGAATCTATATATATATAGATTCAAATATATTTTGAATCTATACCACTCATGTATCATCATAAATACCACTCATGTATCATCATAAAATCTCCAGAACCATAAAGCCTGCAAACTTGAAATTTGGCACGTATGTTCCTCTTAGATTCTAGGTGCTCACTAAGAAAGGATTTTTCGAAATGATCATCAGAGCATTAGTATTTCGTATATTATTATTAATACACTCTGATGCTAAGGAGTTCTACTCTCCCTCCCCACCTAAAAAGACATATGTTCCAAATGCAAAACACAAGCAAAGGAGAGGAGTTTCAGTTTCAGAGCACCAAGCAGCTTTAGTACAGAACAATTGAGCTAAGCCATGCCCAGGATCCTTGCTGTCTCCTTGCTCACACAGCAAATACTGTTTCAGTTTCCAAACAGCCTCAACTTTCTCCACAGTGGCAGGACGCTAGCCAGATGAATACTGATAGATGCTGGTAGGAAGAGGCACATTTTCACCCTTATTTTCTTCCAAGAAAACTAAGCCCGATCATATAGTTTCATAGTGAAGCACAGTTATAGGCTAGTATATAATAAATGTTATCATACCATTTGTGTAATGCTTTGTCCTATGCATCTTTTAACAATTAAATGCTCTTTATTGTTCTATTAGTGCTGTAGTTTCAATTAAATATAAATAACAAGGGTAAATGAATTCAATACACTCTACTACTACTACTAGTAGTACTATTACTATCACCAATAAGCCAGAAAACCACTTATCCCAGCAATTTGTTACTCATGCCAATATCCACAAACATATGTTTATAATTATGTAATTATACAGGAGGAAGTATAAAGGATTTTTCTTTCTCTTAGATGAATATTTCTCATATTAAGACTTCTTCCTTTTGCTTAAAAAATGGTTCTTCCTTGAACTATTATGATAGTTAAATAATTAGTAATAATTGAACTCTGCTGACCTTGCCTACTTTCCATGGTTGATTATGTTTTGGTGTGCCCAATTTGTTCTTGAAAATAATTGTAGAGATGGTATGCATTTAACTAATAATTGTAGAGATGGTATGCATTTAGTCTGTACTTTGCTAATATTGTTGCATTCACTCAATGCTTCAAGTCAATTAATCTCTTTGTCTTATGAAGTTTCATTTCCACAACAAGTAAAACAAAATACTGGTGCATGTATTTGAAAAACTAAATGCAGTATGCCCAAGAATCTGTTTATGTTATTTGATATGCAGTTTTTCCTGACTGATCAATCTTGAAAAGTAATCTTTTTCTATTGATCAAATTTTAAAAAACCATTAGAGTCAGAAATATCTTTTTCTGTTGCTCACTTTATTGAACTTTCAGAAAAATTAATGCCAATGAGTATACAGGAATTATAATTTATATAGGCAGAGAAGATAACAGAATAACCCAATATTGGATCAAAGGTAAGCTTAACAATCAAGAATGACAATAGCCAATATATTGCAGGTTTATCAACAGAAGTTGATGTACAATATTCATAGCTTTTTGACATTTAAAGAAGACACTTACTACTTGGCTTAAAAATGATTCTAGAGTAGAATGGCAGTTACACTGTAATGATCAAAATAAATTAAAACTTTCTATCATTTAATTTATTAAATATATATGTTATCTGCTTCCGAGATACCCTGGATGGTATTTGTATTCAATAATATAAGAAAATATTCTTTAAAATGGTTTTGGAGTTCAGTTGATTTATGAAATATATACATCACACCAGTCCAAGTAGCAAGTAGGAATAGCTAGCTTGTTAGCTTCCATAGACGGAGTACAATATTAACAATACCATATACAAAAATAATATATAATTATAAATCTAAAATCTAAAAGTTTAGATGGGGCTTTCTGTTGCAAGAGTGGTGCAGGTCTTTCCCATGAATTCAGATTGTGAAAAAACATTGGGGAGTAGGAAGAGATTCTCACAGAATCCCAGCTCTCATTTAAAAAAATGGTGTAAGAAGAGAAGCTACAGGTGAATACAGCCTTTGTTATGTTGAAACACAAAATCTGATCTTGATTTCAAGAGCAAATTTCCCAGAGAATCTTATTCAGCTTGTACAGAATTCATTTTAGGCAAATCTACTGACTAACCTTCCACCAACAGGGACGCCCTATGGACTGATTCGCCTTCTTATTAAAAAAAAAATCTCATTTCTAGTTATGAATTTATTGCAACTGATATTATTAGGAAATATCTTACATCCACAAGAGCAATGTAACAAGGTAGTATAATAATATGAATATCACTAAGCCACTGAAAATATGAACGAATATCTCTGGGTCCTGTGGTATGGAGAGAGAAGACTCCCTTAGCATTAGAACTAGGCATCTTCTTTCACACAGGTATACTGCATATCAAATCCATTTTATGTTTTCAAATAATTTCACCCTTTCTTCTTTTGTATGAAGAAATTATTGCAAAAAGTCTCATGTACTGTAATGGTCTGTGGGATTGATTTTGGGAAGGAAGTGTAAGAGATGCTGCCTAGGGAAAGATCAGATAAAAAGGTGTGGGAGAGGAGAGAATAATGAACAGAGAAATAAACTTATCATCATATATGATATGATCAGCCCTGTGAAAAGAGACAATGGTAGATTTGTACTTTCTGACTTGCAATATAGTAGAATTATGATATTATGTTTCATGTCTGGTCTACTTAGAAGGTTGACAGGTTCCATTACTTCCATTACTGCTAAGTTCCTCCTCTGACATAGGTCTGCAATCGTTCTAGTTTGTTTTAATTTTCCTAATAACCCTAGAAAGCTCAGTTCTCTGCCCAAATCCCATGATCAATTCTCTCAAAGGTGAAACATTTAGTTTTTTAATGGTCTTTATGATTAAACTGCCAATCAAAAAAGTTGATTTTTTGCAAGCCATTCCTCACATTCTTACTGCCTTTTTGTTGTTGTTGTTAGGTACAGCATATGAAATTCATCTCAACAAAAAATTGCTGGGAAGAAAAGAAAGCTAACTTACTCTTATTCCTTATTCCCAAGTAGCCTTCCTCCCTTTTGCTGGTTTCTAACAGTTTTCTTTTCTTCTTTCCTTCTTCCTTCTTTTGCTCTATCACACTCAAATTGGGATTTTCTATATAATTCTGAACTAGCTTTTCTATTCCCAAAACTGAATGTTTTCATTCAGACCCCCTTCTATATTGATCTCCAAGTAAGCCATAATTCAGGAAGTATCCATCCACACTCTCCAGTTTTTATTTTCCTACTACCATTTTCCTATTATCTCTTAGGTTCCCATTTCTGCATCCTGCAATTTTAGCATATTAGGTGTTCCTGACTTGCAATAAGTTTACTTCAACCTGCATGAAGTATTTGAGGGCAATGACACAGATAACTTTCTGTCAATGTGCTTTATGTGATTGATTGAAAATTTATTTGACTGAAAATGTATTTTGGCTGATCATTTGACAAATTACACTTTCCACAGGACTTTTCTACTCAAGTAGGCCAGAGCAATAGAGGGGACCACTTTGACTCTCCCTGTATTTAAAATATTGGAGCAAGAAAATCTTTGTTGTGTAATTTGCAATCTGCAGAGCAGTATATAGTACATACCAAATTTTAACTATGGTTTAGCCCTGCCCCTTTTGTGACATTTTGCTTATATTTTAGCCCTGCCCATTTTGTGACATTTTGTCTACATTGTAACTCCTCCCATTTTGTGATATCATAGAGGATTGACATCATAAGCCCACCTTCATTACTCACAAACCCATGTTTCCCAGAAGAACCGTAAAGTCATTGCAAGCCACACCCATTGCCCCATAATTCCTCTCACCCTGTAGTTGTGACATTGCCACACACTGTTCCCCCCCCGACCCCCAGGATCCATTACCTAGAAGCGCAATAACAGCGGAAGACCCATTTCTCCCCATCCCATTAACCCTTTCATCTTGAAGTATTGCAACATATTAATTATTCACCAGGGAGCTTTCCCATTGGCCCATATTTGTAGAGCCAGAGATTGAAAGTATCAGCCTGTGATGTTGCCACTCCGGTTCAGAGGTGCAATCCCATTGGCTTGAAAGGAAATGGCTAACAAACTGAGCACATGGAAGTAGCTTGCCTGCCCAGAAAGGCTGTTCATTACCGTAATCAAAATGAATGAATGATGGATAGAGCACGGGTACTGCTAATGCAAAAAAAAAAAAAAAAANNAAAAAAAAAAAAAAAACCAGAAGCGTTTCTGAAGGGGTCATTGGCAGCATGCTCCTGCCAGGGACCAAAAACCTGATGCTGTATTTACACAGGCCAGGAAGTAAAAAGCAATATTGAGCAAAGTAAGACATCTTGCCCTCCCCCCCCATTTGCAGTTGTAATGCATGGAATTCATTATTGCCTTTTCTTTGTTCTTGGTGGGTTTTTACTTTGCAGAGACGTAAAAAAAATAAGTACTATTTTTGCAAAGAAATTTTTTTGTATGTGATTTTTGTATTTATCAGATACTGATGGACAATGGGGTGATGTCTAAGGCATGAAAAATAAAAGTGAGAGTAAAAAATTAATTATAAAAAGTTGGGGTTATGCGCATACTTACTTATGACAAGAGGTTGCAGGACAAGTGGGGCATGCCCAGGGCAATGGTGGTGTATGGGCATGGGTTGCATATGTTTGATAGAGAGCATGAGCACAATGCTCATGGTGCCATGTGTGACAACCTTGTTTATGGCAGGGTCGAGCCTGTCTCAGGCATGGTCTGCAGATCTTGGCCTGATAAGAGAGGGGGGCCTTTGCAGAAGAGTGGCAATTCAGCTGCTTAAAGCGTAGACAACATTTAACAATGTCATGGCGCCTTGCAAAGAAAATAATAAAAGCATTGTAGACCCTTCTACATCGTGGCCCGAGTCAAGGCCTATTTTGAATTATTGCCATAAAATATATTGTGCTATATTTGATGGAGACTTGTATAACTTCAGGCCTATTTTGTTTGGATGTCATCTACCATGTTGTAACATACGGGATGCAGTACAATGTGAAAAGGTGGTCAACCACGTCGGTTCTTACCTGGAGGGCTGAGAAATGACTAAGAGATGTTCTTTATTGCCAGTCCAAGGAATAGACATGAGTTAATAAAACCCTGTTATATATTCAAATGTGTAAATAATGATCTCAGTTATCGATATGATAGGTAATGAATTAATATATTTTCCAGGTTCTGTTCATGGTTATTTTCCGAACATCAGTGCCTCCTTAATAACAAACCTCTCAACCAGTGAAGAGACTGCAGAGGGATGCTTGGGTAAATGGAACTAAATTGCCTTTTTACTACTGATGATAATGTTATATAATAAATGGAGAGTTGCTGATAGCTATAATAATGTCCTATTTTTTGTATATTTATATTTAAACAGAATATATTTAAACAGAAACGGCTCCTGGATATAAACATGACAGCAATCTGGTTTTTTTAAGAAGTATCTCAAGCAAGTCTGAATGGAGATTGTAGGAGTCCTATAATGTCTATGACCAAAATGTTTACAGTGGCTGTTAATGATGATATTAATGATGGTGTTCTGAAGAGTTATGACCAGAGTTATGGCAGTGGACCAGGATAAGTAATTACCAAATTCAAGGAGATAACAAGGCACAATCTATTGGAAGGATGCCAACCAAGCTAACTTCAGCCCAAAATAAAATACACTTTGCTTCTGGCAATTCTGTGTTTTAACAGTCTCTCTTATATACGATTCTCCCCAGCTGCCACCAATGTGGGGGATCATGGCTGCTTCCTCTATCATAAGCCAAGTTGTTTCCTTCTCTGTTCTTCCCTGCGTGTCCTAGGATGCAGAGGAGATGGGCCTGGTTCTTCCTCTGATTGCCCAGCCAGCCTCTGTCCTTCCTCAGCCTCCTCCACAACACCCAAAGTCACATCTCCACTCCCTGTTGGCTGTTCCTCCTCTCCCTCAGAGTCTGACTCTACCAAGGGCATGATGACTACAGTTGTTGAAGATAGTGATGCCAGTAATGATAGTACTGATGAAGGCTATTATTCTGCTGATTAAGGTTGTGTGAATGCCCTGTAAATTACAAAAAAAAAAGGTTGTGCTAAAGAGCAAAGTGTGTTTATTATACAGATTGAATGATGCAGAATGAAGCAGGAAAATATTCTGAGGGAACTGTATTATACATCTGAATGCACTGGTAGCTATGGTGGTTTAAAAGCACTACTTAAGGCAGGGAGGAAGCACTTTAAAAACTTAACCTTGAAGTATGTCAAGACATGGCTTTCTGGACAAGATGCATATAAGCATCTTGCATATAAGATGCGTATAAGCACCTTCATAAACCAGCAAGAATAAATTTTCCTAGGAATGCAACAATAGTTTCTTGCAGACTGTCAATGGCAAGTAGACCTTGTGGAATTATCAGGATTTGCCTCTGAAAAAAATGGCACAAAATTCATTTTAACAGTGATCGATGTACAACCCAAATTTGCCTGATAAGTCTGGGCATGGGGTTGCCGATACTTTACAGACTATCTTCCAATCAGGAAGAGCCCCCAGAAAGTTACTGACAGATGCCAGAAAAGAATTCCTAAACAAGCCTCTGAAGAATCTTACCCCACAAAGAGTTTAAAAACAGTTTTGCAATCTGCCTTTTAGCAGGATTGAATTCAATATGTTCCCTGCATAAGTGGACCCCCTCATTCTTTTTATAATCCTGAACATAACTCTCTTTATCTTCCTCTGTTTTGCACCAATCGGGTGCAATATCTGCTTGTCTCCTGTTTTTGATGGAGATGCATGTTAATATAGTCTGAAAACAAGTTTTTTGTCTTCCTTTCAAAATACCACACTTCATAGATCTCTGCATAGATCTCTGTAGTCTTTCTCCACAGTGACATTCAATTCTACAGTGCACCACATACCATTTAGGGCTCTTTCTTCATCATTGTGGTGACACTCAATAACTTGTTGTTTTTCTGTGCAGGTTGCACACAGACTAAACATTAATTCCCGCCCCCCCCAACTTGTGTGGCAGTACGGGAAACTAGAGGCCCCTCGGTGTGTCCACTTTAATTTTTGCAAATCCAAAATATTGCTTTATATCCCCAAAGTTTTGGTATATGATTTCTGGATGGCCTATCAGATACAACTTGCTCTTGTTCACAAAAGATATAAACTTGTAAAATCATAATATAGGATTTGTTCCCTTTGCTTTGGTTTATAGTACAAACATGTGGCATTTGTTCTACCTCCCAAAAAGGCATCTCTGGGATTCAGTGGAGTGGGGAGTTTATGATCTGCTAGAAAGTGTTTCAAACCCTCATCGCTCTACAACATATTGTTCCATTCATGTTCCTAGATGCAGCGTACTACTTAACCTTCACTCTTCAGGTATTCTTCCCTTGTTCTAGTGCAGGCATACAACACACCATAGGTTGAGTCAAGCAGTCTGTTGAAGTCCTGGGCCTTGTAGCATATAGGGCTGTAGTAATTATATATCATTCATATGTTTGCAACTGTGTATCATTGCAACTATGTATTGTTCAGGCATTTGCAACATTGTATCACTCACGTATAATCATTGAGCTTCTGTCTCCTCAGTGACCTTTTGCAGGACACGTACAGGGACAAGGAGTTAAACATCTGTAGAAATATCTTATTCACATTGTGATTAGTTGTCTAGCATGCAGCTTTGTAAAGCAGGAATATCCTGATTGAATTTTAATCTTGCGATCCTGTCTGACCTGGAATTTTGCCTTATCTGAGCTAATTAAAATCATGTGTATTCTGTCTGACCTGGGCTTGACCTAGGCTCTGAATAAACAATCACCCCCTTTTGAATGAGCATAATAAAAGAGTCAGTACCCAGACATTCTGGGCGCACTCATCCCGAGAAACTTCGTCTCCTGTCGTTTCTTTCTCCTTTCGCTCCCTATCATGAGGTGCCCATCTAATGCAGGATAGCAGATACCGCATAGGGCAACCATGAAAAAAAAATCCATAAGATTCAAATGCCATGAGGACCCCATTTATGACCTCGAAGCCATCCAAAAAGTAAATACCTATTTGTTTTTCACTGTAGAGCATGTTGGATGTTGATCACCTCAGTATGCTCTATATACATCAACCACTGTACAGAGCAAGAAAAAAGGATTTTCTTGCTTTTCTGGTAATTGTCCAAAGGAACTAGTGCAATGGTATCCTTCTTCAAAACCATGAACCGGTACTGTGCCATGCAAATAGATGCTAATGTTACATACTAGAAAGAATCAATGAGTTTCTCTCTTTTCAAGAATCTCTCTAACCCCTGTGAAAAAATCCCTTCCTGTCATTTCCATCACTTGTTCCCAAGACCTATTACAAGCATCTGTCAGTATGTTAGCATCTTGTTTGCAGTAGTATGCAAGTTCTTTTCTGAGGTTAAACATTGTACCTTTATTAGCAGCATGCCATTTTTAAAATTCCTCTCTCTCACTGGGCATCATGGTTTCAGGGCTATAATATTTGGCATCTGGCAACAACATGCCCACATAATCTTGATTCTCTGCAGTATTTAACAAATGAGGAAAATAACCCTTGGATCCTTGAAAGCCCATAGCTTTGGGTAATTTACTCAGTAAATCATGGGTAAAAAAGAAAGTCTATCTATAAAATGTATATAAAGGAGCAGTAGGGTTATGCATAGCAGTTTACTCCCCTGAGTTAAGAATTGTACCTTTACCTTTTCACGAATGAGTTGCCTGAGGATTCGGTACCCATCATAACGCTTGGAGTTGTGAGCTATGAATGTGGAAACTGTAAACTTAGGTTGTACAAACGTTTTCACAAATTCCTCCAGACACTTGTCATTGTACCATTCCCACTTCCGAGCATCACCATCTTCCAGCATGTCCATGACTTAGACATAGTTTGGCATGTGTGTTCCCGTTTCTTGACAACATTCAAAATCATGCACAATGTATCTGTAACCTATTTTTGGATAAAAAATCCTTTTCAGAAAACATAGGTGGTCTGTCAGGCTCTCTATTTTGGTATCACACTGTCCACACTTCACCTTTTTACATTCAATATGTGGGGTAGGCACATAGATGCCACACCCGGAACAAAATACATTTGCTTAACATATAATTTTTCCTTCCAAAGCCAATCATTTATGTCTTTCAAGACATGCCTTGAAAAAAAAAAGCATTTTGCACGAATGGCATCTAACACTCCTGTCAACCTTATCGCGGCATTCTGAATCCATACAGGCTCGACAAAAATATTGACAGTCATGTTTAAATTTGTGGTGATAACCTGTGTGACACAATTCGCAGAAGTAACACACACCAATGAAACCTTTGATGTTTTTACCCCATAGTAATGTTTGTCGTGTAACAGCATAAAAACTACTCTTATATCCAGGTTACCTCCATTTACAAAAAATCTTCAACCCCCTTTGTGATAAAACACAACCTTTATAATTATACCAAAGTAGTCCTCAAATAAGTGTATCTGTGAAGAATCTATTCTATGGGCTGTACAAAGCCCAAGAGTGTTATGGAGATCCTTGGCTCTGGTAATGATTTCTTCTTTAGTAGCCTCCCCATCATCTAACAATGATAGCAGACTGCCTGCAAAACACAGAAATCCCTTCCACATTGAAATCAATCAGGTGTTGTCTTTTCTTCTCCAAAATCTTACCAAATACAACAGTTCTTAATTTCCTAAGACCACCCCCCTCGTGATTCTTCACAATAGTGATTGTTAATTCTAAAGAGTTCCTCCATATCTCCACATAGCTTTGCAATAAACTCTCTATGTAACTAAAGGCTAGGTCACATTGGCCGACAGATACAAAACGTATGTAAAAAGGACACAGCGGACGAGCAAATTTTCCATCCGTTGTTATCCGCTCTCAAAAGTGCCCCAAGCTGCCCCAAATTGAGCGGCATAAAACAGACAGCGGACAACAACGGAAAGGAAACAGTACGTGAGGATGATGTAGGCATCTCTCTCTTCGCC
>BHFT01066167.1:0-53314 GCA_004320025.1 Laticauda laticaudata | reverse complement strand
ATGAATAAAAGTATAGTCAAATGATTAATAATGATACCAATGTATTTAATATTGGATTGAAAATATGAGATCATATACAATGTAATTGAAAACTACGAAATGGAAGCACAAATACATATATGTATGTACATATATGGATGATGGCCTGATGTTTTTATGTTTTGTTTATGTTTGTTTTAAAAACCAATTAAAAAAAAAAAGAATTATATCAACCCTTTATCAGTTTCCTATTTTTGAATGATAGAAAAATAAAAAAAAGAAAGAAATTACAATCCTGGATTATACATTTTGGTACAATCATTTCTGAAAGTCTTAGAAATAAAAAAAAAAGAATAAGAAATGTGCTTTTTAATTTTAACATTCCATCTTGTCATTATGTGGAAATAGATTTAATTAAGAACGGGTATTCAAATATTATAAATGTTATGTCCACAATCACATTATAGGGCAGTGGTGGCTAACCTTTTTGGGCTCCTGTGCCAAAAATTTCATGTGCCAGCACTCAGAAGGCAACGCGCCCCCTACTCCCTGCACATGCATGCACAATCCCCCCCACCCCCTTACCTGCACTGTGCCTCACAGCTGATTTTTGGCCAGTTTGAGGCCTTTTTTGGCCTCCCAGAGGGGCTTGAAAAAAACCCTCTACAGGCTTTGCAGGCCGAATAATAGGCCTGTTTCATCACTTCCAGTATTACAGGAAATGACACAACGGGCCTATTATTAGGCCTGCAAAGTCTGCAGACGGTTTTTTCAAGCCTTTGGGAGGCCAAAACAGACCTCAAACCAGCTGAAAAATCAGCTATGAGGCATGCATACAGGTAAGTTTACCTGCGGCTCGCGTGCCGGCACAAATGGCTCTGCGTGCTACCTGTGGCACACATGCCATAGGTTCACCATCACGGTAATAAGGCATGAAATATAAGTAGCAAAAGCTGAGAAAAGCCCCAGAATTTTCCTCAAAACAGTTTCCTACCAACCTAGTAATCTTTGGGCCATCCCACTCATTAAACCCATCCTTGAGTTGGCACAAAAAATGTTCTCCTAAAATCAGCTCTCCTTATTGCCAGTCACTGCCTTGCTATACTGTGTCTCTTTTAAGTCAGAACTGAACAATTAGGATTTCATTCAGTACAGGCAAAGTAATCAGCCACAACGGCATATAGCAGAACCCTGAAGGGCCATGCTCTCTAGACTTATCTAGAGCACTGATGGCACACCAGTTAGAATACATTAGTGCAAGCTAATTCAGTTCGCCAGAGTTCGATTCTTACTGGCTCAATGTTGACTCAGCCTTCCATCCTTCCTACATCACTAAATGAAAGCCAGATTTTTGGGGCAATATGCTGACTCTGTAAACCACTTAGAGATTGCTGCAAAGCATTATGAAGAGGTATATAAGACTAAGTATTATTGTTATTGCTATGTCTTCCTCTTCCAAAATAAAATAAAATAATTTGGGAAGATACCAGTGCAAATACAGCCTCAGAGAGAATGGAGACAAACCTAAGTCCTAAAGAACAGAATAACTGAAGTAAGTTTTCTTTTTTCATGGAATGTTGATTTCTTTGCATATTTAGATGTGTTTAGATATGATTGATAGTAATAAATACAAAGAAATTGGCAAATAAGCAATAAAGCCCAGTGCAGTATAAATGCTTTCTAGGTACTATAGTGAGAAACCAGCTGCTAGTTTTCAAGGTAAAAATGCATAATGATGCCATTTGATTATATTGTTAAAGCAGAACAATTTCAATAAACCCATTTTCCTCCTATAAATAAAATAGCTGAGATATACTTATTTCTTGGCAGCCTGGAGATTTAAAAATTTAAATTTTAAGATAGGGGATAATGGCTTGAAAGAGATTAAAGAAACGTACCAATAATGGAAAGGACAAATAATTGGGAGAGAAAATACTGTAGTGACGAGAAGGCAAGGAATATGCCCCACATTTCACCACTCTTCCCATATATACCTCTGGACGCATCCACAACACCTGACTTTGCATTGGGAAAGATGGCCAAATATTACAGATCTTGTACACTTTGTAACTGTTGTGAGATAGTATTAGTTTAACAAAGAAAAACTAATACTAATATGTTTGTAAATAACTCGTGCATAGACTGGAGATAAAATATACATTGTCACTGAACAAAAATAATTGGAACCAGAATTTCTGTCACTAAGCACAATGTCAAATGAATACAGCACTTAGCAACAGCAATCCAAGCAGTTCTCATTGCCATTGTTAAGGAATAACTGTAGGTTGTTAAACAAGGACCTCACTTGAAGTCTCGTGACTTGTGAATTCCTGCTGCTTCCAACAAGCAAAGACAATGGGAAATCTGGCAAGAAATTGCAAGTCCCAGGCAACTTGCAAGCAGACCAACAGCCAGATGGATGCTGTGGACAATGGCTGGGATGGGCAGCTGTTGCAGCATGGTCTGTATGTGGCCAGATAGAGAAGTGCTGTTGAATGTGGGAGAACATACAGATGGCTACCATAGGGCAGCATAAGCATGCCTGAGTGGAAGATTGCTGCTAAGGGTTTAAGAGGGTACGCAGATGGCTATTATTGCACAAACACAGCTGAATGGGGTGTGGTTACTAAAGAGTATGGGAGGATGCATAAGTGGCATGGCTGGATATGCATTACAGAGTATAGGCAGATGGTACTGTGAGTAAGCATGAAATCCCAAAGATCTGCTATTCTATAGCTAGGATCCTTGGGAGAAAAATATGGAAGCAAGAGTAGCTTACAGGTGCAACCTGCAACCTTCTCTTTTGACTCCATTGACTTTACTTGTGGAAAGCTAGCAAGAAAAGTAACAAATGGCAATCACATGACTGCAGAACTTTATCAGCACTGCAAGTGCCAGCTGGTTGCTAAACATCCGGACTATAATCATCTGGGTACTTGGGAGAGCTGGAACATCAATGACTGGTCTTAAATAGCACTTGTTCAGTATTGTTGCAAGTCACTGAATTAGTGGTTGTTAATCAAGAACTATCTGTAATTTAACCTCACCCCTGGAGGAAAATTGGGCTGTTATGCCACCTGGGTAGGACAATTTGCAAGTAAGTATTGGAAGTTAAAACTCACCCTCTCCTAGGAAAATGAAATATTTTAGGATATACTAAAAAGGCAGAATATTTCCACTATAAGAGAAGTAGAAACTTATAAGTATAAGTGTATAAGTATAAGTATACTTATAAGTATAGAAGTAGAAACTTATAAGAGAAGCAGAAACTCAGCCCCCCCCCCTTGTTAATGGGCCATTAAGACTTGGACCAGTCTCTATTACATAACAAAGATCTACCTCCTTCAGCCAGAGCCATAATAGGGATTGCTAAAAGCCCTTTCATTACATCATGATCTAGCAAGAGTCAACCAAGCCTGGGACTCAAAAGAAAACCTACAATGTTACTGCTGCATGGCCCCATGGGAGCCTAACAACCAATCAGAGCACAAGCTCACTTTCAAAGCCTAAAAGAGGGCATAAAACCAAGGCACACTTAGCATCCCTTCCCTTTTTCTGCCTCAAAATCTATCCTGATCATCAATAAACCATTTTTCCAAGCAGCTTCCATTTACAGTGTCTTTTTCCTTGCTTGGAACTGAACACAGATGAACATTTCTTCCAACATAAGAACAGAGATTTTGTGGTTAAAAATGGACATAGATGTTTAAAAATCATGGTCACATTAATTTTTGCCTGATATATTTGAACAGTTTCACAGCAAACTAAATTTTTAAGCTCCATTTTTGAAACATCCTTAAAACCCAAGGCATCACATATCGAGATAATAAATATCATCAACAACAAACCAGTATATTTTCTCCTTTTTCACTTTATTTACCATTAATAAATTTGTTGAGTTGGGTTCTTTCAAGACTGTGCCCTTCATAATAACCAAAGCATGCATTAGTCCGAACACACCCCTGTCAAATAAACACAACAACGAAAAATGCTGCCTTCTCAATTTAGATGACTGGAGTTAATTTTACAACAGTCAAGTTGGTAGGCAATTTAATATTAACACATTTTCAAACACAATTTAATATACTCAATAAAATTAACATGAAGAATAACTTATTTTTACAATAGCTTTACAATAGTAAAAGAAATTTTCTAGTCGATGAATCTCTAGTGGCTCTCACTAGATTCTCACAGCACCTTGCTATTCAGAAGCTTCTTTGTTGTATTTTTTTTATTTAAATGACTTAGATAACTTTTAATATAAAGACTAATTCAGTTTTTAGGGACTTTAAAAAGGAATGAATGACATGCTTTTTCATTTAAAAAAAAAGCCAAAATGTAATACAAATCAGGCAAAGTAACTTAAGACATCTTGCTGTAAGCATTTTTTTAAAAAAGATGAAAAAGGCAAGAAGCTAATAAAAACACAAGTGAAACTACATACATAAAAAGGTGAAATTTAGAAGTACCCACAGTAAACAAATGGAACATTATTTGTAAGATTTCAGACTGGAATTTTATATTAATAATTGCCAACCTATCATCAAAGGATTGAACTGATTCCTTCAAGAATGTTAACAACAAAAATATTTGAAATGCCAGATTAAAATATTGAATTATCTGCATGATTTTTTTTTAATTAAAACTCCTACATGTACTATAACTATTTTAAAGAATCAAATCATAAAAATACCCAACTAAAAGGATAAATGTTTTGATCTCATTAATACTTCAAAAAAAAATCTAGATATTAAGACGGAAGATATCTAATATGATTTAACATGTTAGGTTCCTTTGAAATTTGATCTTGAACTTTGAAAATAAAAATAAAAAAACCATTTTCTCTATGAGTAGTTCAGTACTTGCTATCATATTTATATTCTGAGGACCAAATGAAAAACAGCTAGTGCTATAATGTAAAACTATTATGATTTTTGCTAATAAAAGGAAAGCAAGTAATGTTTTAACAATGTGAAAAGGTTTATAAAATCATAAAATGATGGAAAGGCATTTACTAATCAGTGATCCAGCAATTCCATACAGAAGTAATGTTTTCTAAATGAACGGCCTCCCTTGTAAGTAGTCTAGAATTTGCTCAGATCAATATTTTTTAAATCTTTGTCAGTAACTTCATCAATATCATAAATTAAGAACGTAAAATCTATTTATGCTAGGAAATATCTGATGAATTTTTGTCTATAAAGCTTCTTTAAATAGTGACATAGTCCAAGGAAAGCAAATTTAATAAGCAGTAAAGTACAAAAATATTTGGAACTTGCCCTCAAGTTTACTTAAGATTGTGGCTTTAATTTATCTTCTGAAACAACTACAAGACAACTGCAATTTCTCATTTAGATAGTACAAAAAAGCAAGAGAAATCTAATCTGAACTTTTCAGATTAAAATTCAAATTTATTGTATTTCTGACCTAGATTCACCATAGAATAACTTTTCAAAACATGAAATTGTGAATCCTCCCACCCACTGCCCAAAAAGCCAAGCATTTATTTACTAAAATTAGTTTACTAAAATATTAAATAGCACAAAAGTTGAAAATCCTGAAATTTACAGATTCCAAGTAAATGATGGTTAATATTAAAACTATATTTGGTAACACAAATTATCTAAGAAATAGCTATACACTATGATAAGTACCAGCTTGTGTCAGTGGTGCATTTCAAAAAAGTATACCGCTGGTTTGATGGGCGTGGCTTGGTGGGTGTGCTTTGCATGCATGCACATACACTTTGCGAATGTGCATGTGCCAAATGTGCACTTTGCACAGGTGCAGAGGTTTTCTGACTCACCTCCTGCTCTCCTGTATTCTCCCCGTTGCTTCAGCAGCTGATGCACTGCAATCAAAAGTAGGTCAGTATGGGAGCCCGGGTGGGCAGGTAGGCCCAACAGCAGAGTGTCTTCGAGCAGAAGTCCCCAACCTTGGCCACTTTAAGACTTGCGGACTTCAACTCCCAGAATTCCTCAGCCAGCAAAGCTCAGCCAGCAAAGCAAAGCTGGCTGAGGAATTCTGGAAGTTGAAGTCTACAAGTCTTAAAGTGGCCAAGGTTGGAGACCTCTGTCTTAGAGAACTGATTTGGTCTCTGCTGCTCTTCAGTGCTACCGGTATGTCAGAACCGGGCCGAACTGGTACAATACCACCACTGGCTTATGTAGTGGCTAAAGGCTCCAGATAGGAGGCTTCCAGACAACAAGTTCTACTTCTGGAACAGAAACTAATTGGGTGACTGTGGGCCACCTGCTTTCAGTCCTAGAAATAAGACAATGATTTCTTCAAAACTATGACTTGTCCATATAGTCACCAACAATGAAGATTGATTCAAAGGTACCAAAACCAAAAGACTATGATAAAAGTAACATAAACTACAAAAATAAAAATAGTAAAATATTATTCTATGTTGATAAGTATTGGAACTGGATTGGAACTGGACCATTTTAATAAGATTGTATTGCTTATTGCTTAAGATGTTAAAAAGGCAGAGGGGTATTGCTTTCATACTTAGAAACGATACAAGGACAGTCCTTGGGTGCAAAGCAATCAATCTCAATCAGATTTCACAGACAACCTTTTACAATGGCACTAATCCAAATTTATTTTTCAAACACTACTACAGAATAGGAGGTTGATGAGTCTCATCAAACTCAATTGACTGAACTTGCAAGCAAATATCTTGTTTGTACCTGATGATTAGAATGCCAAGGTTGAAATTAATAAATAAAAAAATGCAAATTAACTATATGGTTTATGAAACTGAAGCTAGATTAACACTTTGTTAGTTTCTATATCGTTTTACTGTTGAATATTATTTGCATGTTATGTCTATGAAAAATGAGTAATTTCCTTCCAAATATTCCCTCCTTTTTATTAATATTATAAAGATAATTTAATATCTTTATTATATCAACATAGACCCAGACTTGAAAAGATAATCATTTACAACATTTATTTTTTCATACCATAGTTTATACTACATTTTACATAGAATTTAATATATTTACTTAATATTCAGAAGAAGAAAAATATCTCTGTCAAAAGCCATAGGCATAATATATCAACATTTTGCCTATTATCCAATTACTATCAATTAATACTTTGAAAATGACCTATTGGGTGTAAAAGAGAATTATTAATTCATGAACTAATGAATTTCCAAAAAGCCATAATTTAGAATTTTACAAGGGTGTTTTAATTAGATATTCTATAATGAATTTACATTTTTAGACAGTGCAAATACTATAGAAATCATTAGATTAAGAATCACAATAAAAAGTTAATTGGCTTGTTAAGCAAATTTCATTTAAACATCTTCAAAGTAATAGTAACTAAAATACAAAAATGTTGATAAAACTATTTTTCATCTACAGAAGTATTTTGTTCATTTCCAAATTAGATAATCTTTCATTAAAAATAGGAAAAAA
This sequence comes from Laticauda laticaudata, assembly GCA_004320025.1. Taxonomy (NCBI): domain Eukaryota; kingdom Metazoa; phylum Chordata; class Lepidosauria; order Squamata; family Elapidae; genus Laticauda; species Laticauda laticaudata. The sequence goes on along the minus strand of BHFT01066167.1, from coordinate 45,902 downwards.
TAACTAAAAAGGAAATGCTAATAAAAATGACACTTCATAAAAACCTTTTCATTCATTCTTACTCACACAATTGATTCTCCCTAATTGAGTTACATTCTTAAATAATTAAAGAAAGTAATTTAATCAGGCTGTTTTCTGCTGATGAACAAAGTAACAATTTGTTTAAACTTGAATAATATAAAAATAATTTAGCATATACAGGCAATCTTTGATTTACAATTATGAAGTGATGGTTCGAAGTTACAGTGGAATTGAAATGACATGACTGCTCCTCCTGCTTATGACTGCTACACATCCCATAGTCACAGGATCAAAATTCAAGCACTTGGCAACTAGTATATATTTACAATGGTTGCAACGTCCCAGGCTCATGTAATTGTCACTTGCGACTTTCCAAGAGTGCTTTTAACAAGCAAACTCAATGATGGAAGCTGGACTTTCTTCATGACCAAGTGAATCACTTAACTACAGTGACTTTCTTAAGAACCATGGCAAAAACAGGTAATAAGTTCAGGCACAACTCACTTAACCAGTGCCTTGCCAAGCAACAGAAATTTTGGTCCCAATTGTGATTATAAAGATTACCTGTAATTAGCTAGGTAGGATAGCTAGGATAGATTGTCAGAGATTTTCTCTCAATCAAATTCCCAGCCTTCATCTAAACTGATCCAAATAGATACAGTTAGCTACTGAAAAGTTAGGGCTAGGGCTAGGGTTCGGGTTCAGGTCAACTTCTAAGTACACTGTCACATAGTCAGAAAACACACTGTCAAGCAATATGGCATTCTTCTTTCTAACTCTTTGCCTTTGGTTCCTGATTTATTTCCTCCTGTCATGCAAGGTTTGCAGCTTTGCAGCTTTGAAAGCTGTCTCTGATTATCATATTCCAGAATGTCAGCTATATAAGTATCATCTTGAAGATATGACAAGAAAACTACAATAAAGAAGGAACCTAGTCAAACCCATAACTCATTTTATCTACTCTGAATCTTTCTTTCAATTGCAAATATGTAAACCAATGACAGATGCGTCCTTCTAATTATAATTCCTCTTTGGGTTTGACAATAGGATCACCAAAATTAAAAAATATTATTTGACCATAAGTCCACTAGTCTGGCTTTGCTATCATTTCCTTTTTAAAAAAAAGCTTCCTGGGGTGAAATCCAGAGGGGCAACTTAAAAAAAAACTTATTTATTCTTAATTCTTCAGATGGCACATCTAACAAAATGGTTATGAAAATCAACATTTATTTTAACCTTGTCATATTATAAATAGTCATACCATCCAAATCTTAATTCACGGCCCTCTAAATTGAGTTTCTTATTCAGAAGATTAATCCACATGTTTTGCGAAGTCTGGTAAACCCAAACCTCCTCTTTCCTTACCATCTTGCAGTAATTTGTATCTAACTCATGTTTTTTTCCCTTGCCATATATTAGATGAACTGTTGTTAAGTCGAGGACTACTTGTTCTGTATATCTGTGTGCATGCATATCTGGTTTTCTGCTGATGCTGGCCTAAATATTGTATGAACTGGGACAGCTATCTGAACTTTGCAAAAGATGCAACTGCTTTAAAATTCAGAGATATTTTTGTTTACAAAAATACATCTTATGAAATATCTCTCTAAAAGCTTGCAGAGTCCTGAAAATCCACTTTTCTAATAATCTGACAAATGCCACAAGAAAAACAGGAGGGGGAAAAAGTTTTTAAAAAATTTGTATGCAAATACATTCTGCATATAAACAACCTTCTAAAATATTATCTCTTCTTTTAACACCAACACAGTTTCTAAAAATGCATCCCCTGGTCACTAGAGGGTAAGGAGTGTGACTATTTTCAAATTGCACATCTAATTTCAGAACATTTTATAATGCAGACATAAAACTGGGTGGGATTATTTATGATCAGGACAGAAAAATAGTAACACTGCTCATAGTTTTAAAGTTCATAGTTTTTGCTATCATAACAGATCCAAGAAACAATTAAGCATTTTTTCTGTATGAATATTAATAAACAGTTGTATTTAATTTACATAGAATTTAACTTCCACAATCCATAACTCTGTTACAAATTTCAGATGAGTGTTGGATAAAGATCAGGTCCTTGGCCTGAAAATAATGCAAATGTTTTGTTGAGTGACCCTCTAAACATACAGGCCAGGGGTTTAAATCAAAAAACAAATACACTCTCAGACTCTATTGATTTCCAATATAAAAAAACAAACTTTAAGGGTCTAGCCCAGCAATACAGATCTTGGCTAAATGCTACAGATTATCTTATTCTATTTAAATTTTTAAAAACTCTTTCATTCTGAATTAATTTTTTTTCTGCTGTTGTGTACACATAGATCTTTAAATACACTTGTAAATGTAAATGGTATATAAAGAATTGAGCTAGAACATTCATTCACTTATAGCAATTGAAAAAAAGCCTAGGACATGATACAGTAGGCAGTAATGTAGTTTTTAAACCTTGGCAAAATATTTTGCAAACTGTGGCTTATGGTCTAATATGTGTGAATCCAGGCACTGTGATTATTTCAGAAACACAGTTAAGCAAGCTAACTTAGCAGAATATGACTCTCCTAATCATCTCCAAAATCTTTAAAATTCACATAGAAACACTGTAATAAATAATCTTGAATTTCCTTTACAGTATGTAAACCAGACTGAGATGGGGAAATAATTTATTTCACTATGAATTAAAAACTGTGAATTAGAATTAAAATTTATAATTCTAATTAGAATTATAATGTATTGAAGCTAGTGTTCACATAGCACATTGTTTTATTAACTAAACCATAATTGCATAGATGAAATTTCTGTTTAGAAAAATAAAAAGATTACAGTGAATCATTAAAGCTTTTTAAAATAAAACAGAGGTCACTTTTTAAAAATTACCTCAGACAATATTTGAAAAATTAAAGCTTAGTGTAAAATTTTATATTAAAAATATTTAGTTCACAGTCAAATCAGACAGACTGGAAGGCTACACCTTTTTGAAAAATGGGTATTAGAAATACTTTTGCCTATGGTTTTAAAAATAAATTAGTACTGTAGTCATTCCAAAGCTGTCCTGACATTGTCGCATATTTGTATGCTTTTACATAGAAAGCAATAAATATTAACATTTAAACATCTGGTTATTAAAAGACATTTCTTTAAACCATACTTATGATTTGGAACAGAAGATGGGTAATACGTTTTTTCAATTACTAAACTAATATAGGGCCACTGAAAAGAGCTTTCAGCTTGGCTAAATTTTCTTTTCTATTAAAAATATTTAGTGCACGCTTTTTAAAATTTTATAAGTTTATGCGCTCATCTAACAGTATAGTTAACATGTGTACAATAACAAATCAGGTATTTGTGTTATCCTACTGTCATAACACAATATATGAGTTAACTGTTCTCTCATAGTTGTATCACTTAAGTATTAGAGTTCCTTTCAAAAGAACTAAACCAAATATATGGAGCATGTCTATTTTTATAATTAAACAAAGTTAATAGTTTTAGGAATGTTTCCAATTATGAAACATCAGAGGAACATAAGAATTACAACACTTCTGCAGTTGCCCATATCTGCCCCATTCAGCACAACTGCTCAACAGTATTTATTTTTTATATTTATATTCCAATTTTCCTTTTAGTGGTCAAGGTATGGCTTGGCATGGAAATATCTAATATGTTATCCCCACCGAAACAACTTTGCAAAGTTAATTAGGCTAAGTGACTCATCCAGAATCACCCAGTGAGTTTCCATGGTTAAGAATGAACTCAAACATGAGTCTGCCTTCGTCTTAGTCCTCCAATAACCAATATGCTACTTTGCACAGCAGCTCCTGAAATCCTTTAAAATAAGGTGTCATAGCAACACTAAACTTGGAATAATTCCCCAATCACTGGTTTGTGCGACACATGAGCGAGGCTTGACGGCTTGTGGCCCAAAATGCTCCTTCTACTCCACCTGGCATGCGAAGCCTAGCCCCTTGCCGGGGCCCAGCAGTCGCCCCGAAGACCCTACCCTTCACTGTCTCCTGCCGCCTTAACTAAGCAAAAGACTCGCCTCCCACTCGCTCTTTTCCAGTTGCCGGCCAGGCTCCAACTCCACCCTCAACTGTCAACAGCTGCAGAGGCGGGGTGAAGGAACGCAGAAGAGAAGCGGGGAGAGACCCTCCCGAGTCCAGATTTGACTATGCTAAGGAGCACTGGCGGCTTTGTTTTGGAGAACATCACCTATTGCTAGTTTTTGTTAATCATCTAATTATCTTAGAATTAGATAATACAACCCAGAACGGGCTGGAAGTATTGTGGTTTGGAAAGGGCTCGCGTGCGTACGCGCGGGATTTGCGAGGTTCATTTAGAACACAGGGTAATTACGAACCTAAATCTACTAACCCTTAAAATAGTATTGTCTGTTGAAAATGCAAGACCCGAACGCGGCTTTTCTTCGTCAAAACGCCGTCTGCGAAATATCCCTGATACACACACTGCTTGTTCTACCCTGCCCTGAACAACTTGCAGCCGAGAGGAATAAAAACCAAGACAAGCCTCTCTCCGTTGCTCTTTCTCCTATGCCCAGCCCTTCTCCTATTTAAAAGTATATCTAAAATGCTCCCCCGAGTATCCTTACCCGCTGGCGGGTTTGCTGTCCCCGAACTGAGTAGCCCCTGTCTCCATAGTTTGAAACAGGCTCTTGCGCTGCCTTGAATGAAACTTCTCAACTCAATCAAATTACCCCAAGCTGGCGGTGGGGTAGATGGCGGGCGTCTGCTGGGCCAATTGGTTGGCGCGCAGTGTTTCAGTCACGCCGGACTCCCACTCGAGCTGAGTTCCGAGCTCCCTGCCTTCTCCTATGTGAGAGCGCGGGGCGTCTAAAAAGAGGATACACGCGGAGTGGAAAGTTATTGCTGGCTCTCGCCTGGCATCCAGGGAGCAACTAGAAAGGCAACTTCCGTCCCCGAGGCCAAGAGAGAGGGAGAGGCACAGACAAGGGCAATCTCTTCGTTTGCTGTCCCGTTGCGGAGCTGAATGTCCTGCAGGATAACAACGACTTTTTGTTGTTCAGTTTGCCAGGCAGGCAGAGAGGGAAGCTATGCAATATTTATAGGCAGGTGTTTTCTTTCGGAGGCCCAACGAACCGGATGTATTGTTTGAACAAATTAGCGTATCAGGAGCAACTGCTGATTATTAAAGCAGCAGAACATATCCCCGTGTGTAGGTATCGGCCAAATTATTCCTAAAACGCTTCGAGATAGAGTAAGCACAAAGTAGGGTGCGTGATATTAAAACGTTCACAAATGGCTTGTATGATAGACCTTAGGCTGAAGTAGTGCAACAATCTCTCCCATTCCGCTGGGAAGGAATTCTTTTTTAAAGACAGAGCTGTTAAATAATGCCGAACCGATATTCATAATCTTGGATCTGAAATGGAGAGCTGAGCTGTTGCACCTGTTAGAGATACAAGCTGCAGTAAAATAGTTACAGTTACTCGCCGACTGTAGTCCAAAGCTCCCTTTAAGCTCAAATACCGCTTTCGCTCGTGCGAAGGACAGGTTCCTCGCTGTAGAAATTTAGATGAAGGCTGGGGACGTGGAGCGAGCACTGTTATTATGTGACTGCTCTGCTCTAGGCGAATATAGCAATCTTACAAGGTCGAGGGAGAAAGGCAAGCAGTGGTGCACCACATTTTTGTCAGTGGTTACCGGCAAAGGCGGGCTTGCAAACAAATGCAGATCACATACCTGCCACAGTCAGAGAAAGGATTTTGCGTACATAATCAAGAGTCCGAAAAGTTGATTCTTGCCTCGAGTGTGTTTCTGAAAAGAAGCCCCATTCCTTCACTAAATGCTGAATCCCTTAAAATAGGAGGGCAGTTTTAAATTTCTTGGGACTGTAGTTAAGTTCTGAAATGAAAGCTTGGGGGAGGGTAGGGTTTTTTTGTTTTTTTGAGGGATGAATATATAAATTCAGAGTCCTCCTCGAATGTTAGCAAGATCAAAGCTTGTCATTATATAGCCACACTCTTTGTTTCAAAATAATTTAAAAACAAAGATGATGGTATTTTGAGGTTATTACATTGCTATAAAAGACCCTTAGAGCCAATAGCCCTATTAAAATTGCTTATATTTGCATAATGGTAATCTTTTGCAAATCTGTTGGTTTAAATATAATTCTGTGTAAAATTAAATGCACATATTTTATCACTTGAGCCTCTAGCTTTTAAGAATGAATATCAATAAAGTTAAACTAATATTTAAGAAAATAAGGCTATCTTTCAATATAAACGAATGTCTAGTTTATAGTGATGCATCTGATATGGCTTCTGATAATGTCTTAGTTTAGTTTACTTTATTGTCATTTCACCTCGTACAATGAAATCATATACCATCTTCAGTGCACATCATGACCATGAAAATAAACACAAGCACACATCCTTCACACTCCACACATTGAACCAAAACCCACAACACCACACCAACACTGTACTATACAGCAGAAAATCATCTTGTACAAATGGCAATCACTGTAGCAGAATGAAGAGCTGGCAAGGAGACCAGCTCTTTGTACTACCTCTCCAGAGGAGAGGAATTAAGATTGCCTTTAAATACTCCAAAAAGTTGTTTCTTGTGAGCAACTTCTAAGCATGTGGAGGATGAGAGAAAGCCATCTTGTTCAAACCTTTAAAAGAGCACTACAGTTGTATACTTCCTTTTTGGGAAATTACAAAACTGATTAAGGGTTCAGATGGATTTGAAATAAGATATTGGTATTAATAATAAGAATTCTTCCTACTGGAAAATGCTTTTGTTTTGAATTCTTAAAAAATATATGATTTTGAAGACTGGACACAGAGAACCAAAAGGTCCTGAATTATAAAGAGAAGAATACTTAAATTGAACTACTAATGTAGAATGGAGCAAAACTATTTTGCTATATTAGACTGTGTATAAATATTGTTAAGAAAGAGAAACAAATTTTATAGAACAAGACTTAGATTAATCTGGAAGTAGATTTAAAAATGACTGGTTATAAGAATTATATAGAAAAAGTGCTTCACTGAATATTCAATGAAACTAACATTGTAATAATTAAAGAGTTTAGAAATAACAAAGAATTCCCCTGGGGAATTCTGGGAGTTGAAATCCACAAAGTCTTAAGGTTGCCAAGGTTGGAGGTCCTTGCTTTAGAATGTTTAATTCTTCCAGTGCACGATTATAAATTTGTCTAATTAGTTCTAATACCAGATCATCTTTAATCCACTACCTGTTACTTGGAAGAAACAAGACATAACTTCTCAAGATGATCCTATTAAACTAAAATCTAGGAAAGAAAGAAAGAAAGAAAGAAAGAAAGAAAGAAAGAAAGAAAGAAAGAAAGAAAGAAAGAAAGAAATGGTGTGGGTGTGCAAGAGATATTGCAGGGTGCACAACAGAAATAAGAGTGTGCTTATTCTATTAGATGGAAGTGAGAACTGAGTATATCAGGAAAAGCATAAAAATAATTTGAATGCAGTTGCTTTAGTATGTGTGTAACTAAAGAGTGTTAAAAAAAAATGAATGGTTCCTAAATTAAAATGGATTAAATGCCAGTTAGTGGTTAATATAAAGAAGTATATTGGGATGATTTGGTCAAAGAGAATAAGTAAGAAATTAACCTATAAAACCAATACAGTATAATTACAGAAGAATCTTGGAAGAGGAAGATCAAGGGTATTGTGTTGGATGGAGTGGATGAGATCCCCAAGAAGAGAAAGCCACATAAGAAAAGGAAAGGACAATATACTATGAACATTTTACAAGTCAGGATAGCTTCAAGGACAAACACTGAATGGAAAATATAGAAAAGACAGAATAGTATGGAGGTAAGTTCGTTTTACCTATGTTGCCTTTCCTTTCTATTATTTCATGCCTTTAATTTCTTTTAGTGTTTCTGCACTCAGCATAATGTTGCAAACTCAAAAAGGAATAGTTATAGTAATTTGTGTATACATTGAACAATTGTTTTAAGATAATCATTTTTATTTGTATTGATTTTTTAAATTTTAAATGGATTTGTTTGTTTAAATCTTTTGTAAAACATGAAAACAATTCAAAAACATTATCTTCTATGTTTGACTTATGTTTTATTCTATATGCTGATACAAAGATGATAAATACAATATGTGGCAAAATATTTTACCTCCCTTTAAAAGATAATTTGTGGTAATAGGGGTAACCTGGGCAAAGATACAAATCTGAATTTAAATTTTGCTTCTATCCAACCTTTATTCTTTTTTCAAATAACTCAAGGTAGCAAACATTTATTTTTTTTCTTTATTATTAATTTTTGATGCCACCTATCTTCCTCATAAGATAACTCTGGGTGGAATATATCCAACACTCCTTCTTCCTCCTATTTTCTCCACAATAGCAACCTTTGAGGTGAGTTGAACTGAAAGAGACTGACTGATACAAGGTCACTCAGTTGGCTTTCATAGTTAAGGCAGGACTAGAATTCATGGTCTCCTGGTTTCTAGCCAGTAACTAGAAAGTAGACAAAAGAGAACAATTATGTTTTTCAAATAAGCCTTTTACACATCAAAACAGGTGAAAAACTAATTGCAAATGTTCTACATAAGTTTCTGAATTTGCCAGTCAAACAGAACAGGCCACAAAATTATGCAAGTAAAAAATCTTCAAAGGAAAAATAGAAGAGAACATTGCCTCAACATGCAGGATATTCAGGTTAGTAAACATACATTCCTATTTCTTCTTTTTTCTTGGTCTAATATTAAAACAGCTTCTTTTTTAAATCTTCTGCATGATCCTAAAAATACACACAAATGTTTGAAAAATCAACTAATTAAAACCAATATAACCCTTAAAGCAGCATTTTTTCAGCCTATTAATTTATTTAAAAATCAGAATGCTCAGAATTTAAAATTTGGCATGTAGTTAATAAAATACAGTTTTTGATAGATTTGATTTGCCTTTTATAAAAAATTTTTTATTAGTGATATGTTTAATTTCAGTCAGATCTATCCATGATACATAAAATACTGTATGGAACAAAGCTGTGACTGAATCTAGATATTCTTCTTCAGATACCACAAAGCTTCCTCCCAGAAGGTAACAAGGAAAAACAGATCATGATGAGGATGTGCAATGTTCCAGACAATCCTGCGGATACTGCTCAAGAATCTTTTATATGTTATGTCCTAGACAGAAAGAAGTGAACTGCCAATAATCTTTTCTGCCATCCTCACCACTCTCTATACTGCCTTCCTGTCTGAAGCAGTAATGCTTCCAAATAATAATTTAATGTAATGCAATATGACAGGATGCAATATGACAGGATGCTCTCAGTCGTCCCTCTATAGAAAGTGGTAAGGACAGGGGAGGAAGATGAGCTTTTCTCATGTGATACAGAAAATGCAGGCACTGCTGTGCATGCTTCACCAATGTCTCACAGTTGAGCAACCAAGTTAACCTTCTTGTTAACTGCACATTCAGAAACTTGATGCTACTAACCACCTCCACAGCTGAATCATTAAAACACAGGGTGTATGGTTGTACCTGCCTTTTCTGAAATAGACAATCTTTTTTGTTTTTCCTATGTTTAAAATTAGATTGCTTTTATCACAACAGTTTGCCAAACCCTCTAGGTCCATGATGGCAAACCTAAGGCACGTGTGCCAGAGGTGGCACACAAAGAGCCCTCTCTGTGAGCACATGCGCAGGCCAGCTGGTCTTTGGGTTTCCGGCACTCTGGTGCATGTGAAGACCAGCTTGCTGGTGTACACATGAACACCGGCCAGCTGGTCTTCAGTTTCCGGCATTCCAGCACTCACACACATACATGTTCCAGTTTGGGCACTTGGTGCCAAAAAGGTTCTAGGTGCTTGTGGTAAGCTCTCTCATTGTCATCCTGAAAAAGGCCGGCTATTGTTGTGTGATCCGCATATTTCACAATATGGTTGGTGGCAAATCTTGCACAACAGTCATGGGTAAACAGGGTGAACAATCATGGACTTAGGATAAAATTCTGAGGTGAACCCATGCTCAAAAAAAATGTGTTAGAAATATTAGTGCCAACTTGTACATACTGGGGCCTATCAGTAAGAAAATCAAGAATCCAATTGCACAAAGCAGTGTTAAAGCCCAGAAGGCCCCGTTGGTTGTTTAAATGCTGAGGAATTATTGTATTAAATGCTGAAGTGAAGTGGACAAAGAGTATTCACACATTTAATTCCTCTAAGTGCGCCAACCTCAGATGGAAAACAGAAGAAATAGCATCCCTGTAGAGCTATTTGAATGATAAGCAAACTGAAGTAAGTCAAATGCTGGAGGAAGGCTGGATATAATAATGTCCTTTTTTAGCCTTTCAAATCATTTCATGACAATAGATGTAAGTGCAATCGGACAGTAATCATTAAGATCCATAATGGTAGATTTTTGAGGCATTGGCCAAATAATGGCAGTCTTCAAACATGATGTGACCGCTACAATGCTACAATGAAAGATTACAAATATTTGTAAAGAACACAAGCCAATTCATCTGCATATTCACTAAGAACATGCCCAGGGATATTATGCGGGACTGCTGCTTTCTGAGTGCTAACTTTCCACAGTGTCCTCTGGGCAGAGATAACATCAAAGTTAAGCACTTGCTTGTCAGAAGGTGGCACAGCTTTCCTCGCAGGGGTATTATTAAGGCCCAGTCCCACTGCACTTATGGATGCAAAGAGGATGTAAAACGTTAAAAAAAGCTTGCCAACCATTGGAAAACGCTATGCATCCGTTGTGTACTCATTGCATATATGTTTCATACGCTCTATCCATTGAGCATCCATCCACTGCGATTTCATCCGCGCAAGAAGTTTTGAGCTGCACAAAACTTTGTAAACGGGATAACTTTCCGCATGTATGATGTAAACCGACATACGAGCAACAAACATTCTATTGTCCGTTTATCAGATTCGTTAAACGTCCGCTGTAATCCTCTCTGCATCCTCTGGGCATCCTCGCAACTCACATCGCTGCAGCTTGAAAACACGGGAAAAGGGGGAAGAAAGGTACAGTGGAACGTCTATACATTCGTTAGAGACACGGAAATAGAAGGATGCGCAGTGAATTGGTTTGCATCCGATATATCTGCGTGGCAATCCCTTTTCTTTCCATTTAGGCGTACAGTAAGTGCATCCGCTTCATCCGCTATGCGCCGCTTCAAAATTCTCCCCCGTTAACCCCTTCGGAGGTGTCCATTGCTTCCATCCACTTTCATCCGCTAGGCTTCCGATGAACATTCCGATTTAAACATCCCGCTACATAACTACCTCACGTCCAGTTCTTTTTCCATGTCTTTTCCATTCTGTTTATGCAAATTTTCCCCACTTTTTGGAGTGGATGACAAGGATGGAGCCACCCCCGAAATTTTGCTCGTCTGCTGTGTCCTTTATGCATACGTTTGGTTGCCGTCGGTCCAGTTGGGACGCGGCCTTAAGTGGCCTTGAATCTTTCAAAAAAAAAAAAGTGTTCACTCTATTTAAAAACCTGTGTCGCCCTTATAAACGATGGAAGTCACCTTATAGTCTGTAATGGCCTGGATGTCTTGCAACATTTGCCTTCTGTTTGTAGGGTCCTGAAAAAGAAAAAACTCTTTAATGGTTCCATTCCAAGGTAATCTCTATATCCTTTATTAGATTACAGTTGGTGTTACAATATATTCCTTATTAGAAGTGGTATTGTCCAGCCGCCGTAAGTCAGAACGGGTAATTGGAATAGTTAGTTAGGAATTAAGAGCTGTCCCCTAGGGAATGCATCATGGTAATTAGTCCAGGTCATGTGGCAGCATCTTAACCTGATTGGTCAATGGAATTGGACCCGTTGCTTTTGTTTGCGGAGATCCCCTTCAACTCTTGCCCTGGTAACGCAGCAACAAGTTGCTGCCTCACCCCCTTGCCCTTCATTTTGGGAGGATGAAGATTAACATCCTTTTACACCAAAAGCTATGCAAAGAGTTGTACATGAGATGAATCTCGGCGAAACTGTAAGATTATATTGAAGATGCTGATTGAACCAATAAAAGGACTTGGTATGGATGCTTTGGTGGAAATTTATTCAATCTGCCTTAATACATTCAGTCAATAATTATACAGGAACAGAATAAGAGGGCCAGAGGTTAAGAAAGCGGGGAAGACCAATCAATTCAAAGTCCCACCTTGGCCATTGAAAGCCAGCTGGTACTTTTGACAAAGAGCATCTGCCTCTTAGGAAAATTGGTGATATACAGGCAATTCCCTGGGTTATGAGCTTTCCTGAACAAATGTTCGACGTTTACACCAATAAGTGCCCCCAGCCATTTTAAACAAGTCCTGAAATTAATGGAATACTGCAGTACCATAAGAAGTTGTTTCGGTCTTATAGAAAGACCCACGAGGCTCTATCAACATTCACCTCACCTATTCCCCCCCATCTGCACAGTCTTACTTTGCTTACCTTGGCAAAGTGTATCACTCATCACCTGCCAATATCATCCCTGTTATGTATTAGCAATACTTACTGGAATTGGTTGGAAAATTTGATAGAGCCCGTCACTGGCCACGCCAGGGGGGGGGCGGGGGGGGGGGGGGGGGGGGGGGAGCGAGGGGGGGGGGGGGGGGGTGGGGGGGGGGGGGGGGGGAAGAAAAAACGCCGACATGAAAAGGGCTGTTTGCGGTTTTTTGGCGCTCAGTCCTAGAAGGAGTAACAAACAATTGACAATCATGCTGTGTCCTGAGTCTCATTCCCGTGATCTAACACTGGTGACAAAAGGTGGGATCCTGAGACAAAGGGGACCAGCAAGCACATGGCAACTGATTGAAACACGGCAAACCACATCGAGACAAAAATTGGCCAGAAAAAAACACAACTGCAACTGTCCATCGCAGCAGCCAAAGACATGCGACTGATTTCCTCATGTTCCTCGAAGGGAGCGACCTCATAATAATCTGAAACACAGGAAAAGAGCTGCTTTCCTCACTCATGGTGAGTCCTGCAGTATTTAAGATGGCCCAAAGCATTAGCGGCACCACCAACAGAGAAACATGGCTGGCCGGACCTGGAAAGAATACTGAGGGCTCACTACACACCAACTGTCCTGCCTCATCAAAAGACATGATTTATCGTGGTGATCAAAAAGAATGTGAAAGCATCAAGCGATTTCATTGCAAATGTTGAGGGACATCGCTGGAGTTGTGGATTCCTAAACATGGATAAGCCATAGAGAGACTTAGTGTCCCTGGGAAGAGAATCTACACTCCAGGGTCGATTATTAAACAAAACCAATAACCCCAAGAAGCATAGAAGAAAACCTACCACAGACAAAGCAATGACCAGAAATCATGTGGCCGCCATGCGGAAAATGAACAAAGCGCCACCAGAAAACCGCCCAAAACATCACACACCCACCTACAAGACATCAAGTCGCCCATTGGAAGACAACAAGAGAGAAGAAGGGTAAAATCAACTCCGGTTCAGACAGGGCAGAAGGGACCAGAACAGAAAAAAAAAGGAATTTTGTTATGCCAGTTGTGAGGGGAATCATCCACGTCCCGAGTGCCTTTCTAGATGAATCTGCAACATTGTGAACACGGGGACATATTGCTTAGGGCATTGCTAACAACAAAAAAACTACAAGCTCTAAGACAAAGATGGAAACACACACACACCCCAGAAGAGAGGGAGAGACAATCAGGGAGGTCGCGGAACCAAGAGAACCAGAAACAGGTTGAGGAACGAGACAAACAATGGAGAGAGGTGATGGTGAACCATCAAGACACTCCAACACGACAAACACCAGGAAAGTATAATGTCCTAGGTCACAAATAGAAGGCCAGCTGTGGCGGATGGAAGTAATCAGGTTCATACTTATCAAATGCGACATAAACAAAGACGATACCAGACATAGCCGGAAAGGATAAAAAGGCAAACATTAACACTGAAAGATTTACCAGGGGAATAAAACCCCCATAGTAGGTACCAAATGTAGACAATCAAAGTAACATTTCAAAAAAATACACCAGAGTCCTATCCACTAACTATAGTCGACATGGAACTGACCTAGGACCTATTGAGACAAATGGCTTTGCACCATTAAGGGATCAAGTCAGAGCGATAAACAGCATCAACCGAGATAGAAAGTGAAGACGACCTGATGGAAGAATTCTGGGATGTTTTGACAGAGAACTGGGCAAGTACGGGGTGGTCCCAATTTCCTTTAGTCTAAACCCAAACATAGCCCCATAAAGACTGAAGGTGAGGTGGGTTTTTTCGCACTACAAAACCAAAAATTGATTAGCAATTGGATAAACTCATCGCACAAGGGGTTTTATAACCAATTGAACCACACAAAGTGGGAAACCCAAATTGTTAAACATTCAATTAAACCTGATGGCTTGGTGGCACATCTATGGGACACTACAAGCAACCCTTAACACAACACTCCAATAAAGTGCATAACCTGGTTCCAGTGATGCAGCATCTATTACTTCCCTTGGGGAGGGAATATTTCATGAAACTAGACTTTGTACAGGCTATCAACAGTTTACCTATTGACCCTGAAACAGGGAAACCAGACAATCATGATGCAACGGCGGGGCATTTAATGCAACAGACTATGAATTTGGTGTCAGTGTCGCCCAGGGTGTTCAGAGCTTAATGGAATGCCTATTGCAAGTGATAAAAGGGATGGTACCATACTTTGATGATGTCCTGGTATCACCAAGGACAGAGAACAACTGCGTGAACACCTAAGGGAAGTCGTAGCAAATTCAAGGAGAGGCGGACTAAAAATAAAAACGGAGAATTTAGCCGCCGCCAAAGTTGAATCCTAGGATACCTTTATAGACAGCAAAGGAATCCACTCATCTGAGTAAAGTCAGAGCAACAAAAGGAAGCCCCCAGACCCAAAAATAAACTTGATCTGCATGCTTTTTCTAGGAACTCATAACTTTATAATATATTCCTACCAATAGAAAGCGCAACCATTGCGGAACCACTACACAGATTGCTTGACACACGAAAGCAAATCTTGGGCCTGAGAAGAAATGGCTATTCCAGGAAATAAAAAACGATCACCATCAGACCACGTACAAATACAATATAGCTGTAAACACTTCCAATAACACTAAACCTGCGATGCGATCACCTTTCGGTGTCGGCGCTATACTGACAGGGCCATGGTACAACCTAAGATGGGAAAGAAGCACCCATAGCATTCGATTTCAAGACTCTGTCAAACTCTGAGCAGAACTACAGTCAACTAGACAAAGAATCATTGGCCACTTTTCACTTGAATAAAATGTTTCCATTAATATATACCGGAGAACTTTCACACTAGTCACAGACTACAAAGGCACTCCTGGGCATCATCGCAGGAAACAAAGCTACACCTAATATACTGTCACCACGAATGATGCGGGAATTCCTGGCTGCCTACAACTACAAATTGACCTACTGACCTGGAAAGGACATAAATCATGCTGACGCTTAGCCGTGCCCTCTACCTGACATAGAAGCTGACCCCGCACCAACCACATTGACTCTTCAAATAGAGACATTAGAAAACCTACCCATAACGGCAGCAGACATTACTAGGGAAACAGCTAGAGACAAAAACCTGGAGCGGATTTTAAATTGGGTAGGAAAAGGATGGCCAGAAGCTGAGATCGATGAAACATCAAACATTCCAGAACAGACAAACAGAACTCTCAATGCTAAAGGGATGCGTACTATGAGGAGATTGGGTGGTCATACTGGACAATTAAGGAAATGCATACTTAGAATTGTTACATGAGGGACACCCGGGTATTGTAAAAATGAAAAGCCCTGGCAAGGAGTTATATGTGGTGGCCAGGGGAGTGAGTGGCAACATGTAAAACCTGCCAGGAATTGAGGCCACAGCACCAAAACACGAATGGGAAACATCAAGGGGACCAATGGTCAAGATTACACATTGATTTTGCAGGCCCAACCAAAGGACACACATTTCTAATAGTCATAGATGCTTAATCCAAATAGCTAGAGGTAAGCATCATGCACTCCACCACAACAGAAGCCATCATTAGACAGCTCAGGAAACTTTTTTCAACACATAAATTGCTGTATTTAACTGTATCTGGCAACAACATTCGAAGGATTCTAGCACAACAGGATAAGGCATGCAGTGACAAGTGCTGGGACATCCAGCTAGGAACGGATGGGTGGAATGCATGGTACGTTACATGAAGGAAACATTACAAAATCTGGGGCCTAGGGACACACAAGAAAAGATAGATAAGCTACTAAGCATTCAACACATGACGCCCAGTGCCACAACAAATAAAAGCCCAGCAGAGTTACTAATGGGGAGAAAACTAAGATCACACCTAGATAGACTACACCCCACATATAGCCCAGAAAAACCAGCAGACTCCTCCAGTAATTGCCGTATATTTCAAACAGGAGACCCAGTATACACAGAAAATCTCACAGGAGAACCACTGTGGATACCACAAAAGTAACCCAGATAACTGGACCCTGTTCGTATAGGGTAAACACTGCGGAAGAGAGAAACTGGAGAAGGCACATTGACCAGCTTAAATCTAGAGTCAGGAAGGGGGAACCAAACAGATCCACGGAAGAGGGGGAAGACCCCTCAAACAAGCAAAACAAACCCAGGGAAGGAGGAGGAGACCCCCTCAAAATGACCATAGGGGAGGGGGGAGACCCCCTCAAACAAGCAAAACATAACTAGAGAAGAGGGGGAGACCCCTCAAACAGAAAAAAACAGAAGGAGGAAAGGAGGGGGAGACCCTCCACAAGCAAGAGAAATAACAGAACAAACCCTGACAACTATGCAACAACCACTAGTAACACTACTAACCAGTCCCAGTCAGGAAATGCAAACACGTACCTGAGACCAGGGAAGAAGACAGGTTGGGAAGATGGGAACAGGTCCAGACAGATAGCGGGGAAGCCATCTCTGGCAGGAGTGGCTGGGCCAACTCAACCAGCCAGAAAATTCCTGGCGGGAGCGGCATGGCTGACTCAACCTTCCAGGACGTTTCAAGAGGACGGATGGGAGGAATAACAGATCCGTCCAAGCAGTCCAGGAGCCAAATGGAGACTGAGCTGTGCAGGTCCAGTAGAACCCATAAAAGCCCTGCCTACCTACATGACTATGTATGGTAAACGAGACTCCGATTAGTTGAACTGGACCAGGTGCAGAGGGGTGTTATGTATTAGCATACTTACCTATAATTGGTCAGTCTGTGGTGGCAGGAAATTTGAAGAGCTGTCACTGGTCACAGCTGCAAGCAGCCTGACTATAAAAAGGGCTGCCGCGGTTTCTTTGGTGCTCAGTCCTAGAAGGAAGTAAAAACAATTGACAATCATGCTGGTGTCCTGAATCTCATTCCCGTGATCCAACAATCCCAATAGTGAAGCATGGTGTGTGGGGTGTTTTTCAGGAGCAGGGACTGGGAGACTGGTCAGGATTGAGGGAAAGCTGAACGGGGCAAAATACAGAGATATCCTCAATGAAAATCTGTTTCATAGCAATAATTAGAATGCAGTACTGCAGGGCTAACTGCTCACTTCAGTTCAGTTCTGAGTGGTCCAAGGTTGACTCAGCCTTCCATCTTCTGTGTTTGGTAAAATGAGGACCCAAATTGTTGGGGGCAATATGCTGACTCTGTAAACCACTTAGAGAGGGCTATGAAGCACTGTGAACCAGTATATAAGTCTAACTGCTATTGCTATTGCTAAACACACAGCCAAGACAACACAAGACTGCCTTAGGGATAATTCTGTGAATGTCTTAGAGGGCCCAGTTAGATCCCTGACTTGCACCCTATTGAACACCTCTGAAGGTACCTGAAAATGGCTGTCCATCAACAATCACCATCCAACCTGACTGAGCTTAAGAGGATTTGCAAGAAAGAATAGCAGAAAGTCCCCTAATCCAGGTGTGCAAAGCTTGTTGCATCATACCCAAAAAGTCTTGACGCCAAAAATGCTTCAACAAAGTACTGAGTGAAGAGTCTGAATACTTATGCCAAGGTGATATTTCAATTATTTCTTTTTAATACATTTTACAGATATGCCTAAAATTCTGGTTTAATTTTGTCATTATGGGGTACTCAGTGTAGATTAATGGAAAAAAATGAATTTCAACAGCTGTAGAATCAAGCTGCAGCATAACAAAACTGACAGAAGCGAAGGGGGTCTGAATACTTTCTGAATGCACTGTATATGTCATTCCCAGAACCCTGATCATGCATATCCAGCCACCATTATCATTGTAATTTCTGCCTCTGCCATTTATTTTATCATCCTTGAGCTATGCACTATCTTCGGTATTCCGGTGGACCCCACTTTGCAATATTTTTCTGCCTTCTCAGTGGTGGTATTCAAATTTTTTTATTTCCAGTTCTGTGGGTGTGGCTTGGTGGGCATGGTGTGGCTTGGTGAGCATGGTAGGGGAAAGATACTGTAAAATCCCCATTTCCTCCCCACCCCACTAACCTGCTTTCCAGTTCCATTCTCCTGTATAGGGCAACAAAAGAAGACCCAGCTGATCAGCTGGGACTCCAATCAGCTGGGATTCAGGAGGCAGCGAATAGATGGGGGTGGGGTCAACCAGAGGTGGTTTTAAACTGGTTCTCCAAACTACTCAAAATTTCAGCTACCGGTTCTCCAGAGCCTATTAGCAGTGGTTGAATACTACCTCTGTTTCACATGAGAGGATTAGCAACATGGACAACATGTTGTCCACAGGGGTACATCAAATCATTTACTCTCTTTCGCAGATCCTCAAAGCTTGGGAAATACTGTATCTTTCATCTCATGCTTCATGATTCTGTCTTCAATATGTTGTACAAGGTGCATAGAAATAAGTGTTATTTCTGACATGGGTGCTGTTTGGAACAGTGTGGAATTATAAAAACAAATAGGTGAAGACTATGGACACAAAAAACAAAGGAACAACCAATATCTCTTGATCATTTTCTTGTCAATATTCATATTACTCAGTGTCAGAGTCAACCTTTAACTGCTGAAAGTTGCCTGTGGAATTATATTCCAGCAGTCATCCTTCTAAATGCCATCAATAATAAATTTCAAAGCAAAGCATAATGCATTGAGACATAATATCTATTTGCTGATTATGGAGTTCAATTGTTTTTCAAGGTGAACTGGGGAATCTCAATTATTTGGAATGAAAGATCAATTGGATAAACAGCCTTGTTAGCAGAATTCAGACTTGATTTTAAATCAGTTTAGCTTTTTCCACTTCTGTTCAAAGTAACTGGAATGCTGTATGCAGATCACTAATAATAAATATTTTAAGTCTTTACAATCCATATTTATTCATTCTTATAACTCTTGTGTGCAGATTTTTTAAAAAATGAATATTCCTAGAAAGGCAGCAAAGATAATAGTGAATAATTTCAAAAGTTAATTATCTGTCATATAAGGAACCTGAAGTGTTTGATGATACAGGGAGGATGAAAGAAAATCAAATCACAAAACAAGTATGTGAAAATGAGAAGTGGGATGTTCAAAAACATAGTTACATGAAATCCATGGAATTCTCAAAAAAATGCCAATGGGAAATTTCAAACATGTTTTAAAAGTAATGAAGGAATCTACATTAGCCTATAGAAGAGATAAAAATATTTTGGAAAGATATAAAATTAAGTAAATTTAGAATCATGATTGGAAATCTCTTGCCATTAAATAGACTTTTATTAAATTTCTGTTCAAGAGGAAGTCACGGGCGCAAGATCTGCTCCCACCATCCTAAAACGCTTTGCATCTTTGTAAGCTTTCTTAATGGCCTCCCAACTCATTCACTGCTTCCATCTGTGTAATGTCCGCTCTAAAGATTGCCACTCCTATACCAAGAATAATTTCAAATTTTGACAGCCGCCTGAAACACTCGGCGCAGGCGTAGTTAAGTACTGAAGTTCCTATTTACCTACGCATGCGTATGAGTCTTTGGTTGGTGAAAAATTTTTTTAAAAGTAGTTTGAAGGACTGAGGCGCAAGCGCACTTCAATTGTCTTTCAGAGGGTTCCGGGAGGTAATAGTGATCTGGGTGAGATAAAAACGAGCTTTCGGGGATTGCTTTCATTTGATTTCTCGCTGTTTGACAGGGTAAGTGCAGTTGCGGTTTGATCTCATAATACCGAGAGAGAAATGGGTCTTGGTCTTTGAAAGTTCAGGATCTGGATTGCTTGAGATCTTGATAGAGAAACGTTCTCAAGGTTATATCAGATTGCATTGATCAGAGCCGAAGCCAATTTTTGCATACAAAATAGATTTCTTTAGCAGATAAAGCAGGGGAGAAAGGGAGAGAAAATGATTATTTTGTTTACGATAGCTCTTTATTTGCTGCTTTAATAGTAGGAAGTCAATGCGTGGGATGTGGGCCGATTTTTTTTTTGTTGTTGTTATTGGTTCAGCGGCTAGAAGATGGGTGAGGTGAATCCATCAGCGAAAATAATGACGACAATAATACTGGCATGCATATTCCACATATAGTTGATATGTAATTTTTATTATTTTGTTTATTTATTTCTGTGGTCTTAGGATGCTGCTATGTTCATGAAATCATAAACAAGCCAACCATTCTTTAGCTTAGCATGCTATGGCAGTTTTGCCAGTATGGTGAGTTTATCATTCAGTAGGCGCAAACCCCAAAAATTAGACTGAATAACAGCATTGGGATTGTGGGTTGTGCAATATTTGAAAAAAATAATAAAAGCTATCCAAGTATAATCCAACAATTTTACAGTATCAGGTTCCTCTTTAACTTTCTGGATTTCTCAACAGGCTTTGATATTTAGAATTACCAGATTCAGATCATTGGAGAACCCAATTAGCATTAAACAAACAATTAAGGAAATGTTTGATTGTATGCAAATATTGTTGGAAGAACAGTAATTTAAAAGGCATTACATTTCCTTTTCTGTGCTCCTGTACAACTGACTGAACAATTAAAATTTGGTCCTCAGTGCTTTTTCCTGCACTTGTTCTGTTTTGTGCTTCTTCCATTCACATTTTTTATAATTCATTTTGTAATATTGTATGATTTCCAAAAAAGGAAAATTATTGAAAAATGATTGCAGAAGGAAGAGATTTGACCTATTAATAGAACACACTTTATCAATTTGATATTCAGTACTGTACTGAAGGATCAGCTTTAAAATATATTAATTTTGTAAACTTAAGTAACCCCCAAAAAAGAGTTAAATCAGCATAGAACTGTGCTGTTCAGTTCTAAACTCTATAGCCGGTCCAAAAGGATACTATGGTCAATGTTACTGAAGGTTGCTAAGAAGGTCAAGTAGAGTCAAGTCAGCTGTACTGTTTTCATCCCACTCTACCAGAGATCATTCATTAGTGCAGGGGTCTTCAAACTTGACAGCTTTAAGACTTGTGGACTTCAACTCTTGGAATTCCTCTTCTAGTCATGTTAGCTCAGGAATTCTGGGAGTTGAAGTCCAAAAGTCTTAAACTTGCCAAGTTTGAAGACCCTTGCATTAGTGTGTGGTCTCTGTCTCATAGGCTGGCCTGAAACCTCACTGAAAGAGGTCTAAGAAATTTACATACTCTGAAGCTGCCAAACAACACCTAATCTGTAACATCCCCTAAAAAGGGGAGAAGAGAAACTGAATGAAAATTGTCAAGGCAGTTGGTATCAAGTGATGGTTTTTTTAGGAGTGCAAATTCCTTGAAAAGTTCTGGGAAGGTCTCCTCTTGTAGTTAGGAATTTATCACTTCCTGAACCCACCTGCTGGTCATTGTTCTGAAGGCTTTTAAAAGCTAGAGGGACAAGGGTCTAATTGAAAGGTGGTTGCATTGATAGTACTGAGGATTCTTCATTTACTTAAATAGAAGAAACCAATACCATTTGCTCTTATCACCATGAATTAGGCCTTAATAATGGCTCTAAGTTTTCAGCAGCACTCTAGATATCTCTTAATCTTTTTCAAACCCGACAGCTCCTAAGTGAACCATGGGAAGCATCAGGATTAATAGATCAAGCTAGGCATAATGGCACAATCCTGTCCAGAGCCTTGTCCACCCTTTGATTCCAGATCATTACCAAGGCATCAGTAGAACTGTGCAGCAAATCCTTTGTGACACCCCGCAGTTCCCTCTGAAAATCCATTTGGGTTCATCTGTCTTTGTTAGGAGAATACTGGAATAATTTTCTCTTGTTATCCTGTTTTTCCCATGTTTCTTTCAAATACTCTATAGTTGTCTATTTGTTCTGGTGTGTAACGGTTGAATTAATCATGGCAACTAGTCCAAATCTTCATCAGTCAGAGCCAAATTAATTAGGCAGAGAGTCAGGGAGTTGCTGGAATGTACCAACTCTTGCCACACCAACTTCAGGGGTTTCTTCCCAAAATGCATTGCAATATGTCAATTAAGACTCAATTCTCCAGGCCAAAGGTTTATAAAGGATGAATCGTGGCAGCTGGAACAAACTTAGTTAATTTGAAATGTTTTGTTGCTCATCCAAGCAACTTTATCAGTCAGAACAAAATTAGGCAGAAAGTCAGAAAGTTGTTGGAATGAACCACTCTTGCTATACCAATTCAACTCTCTGACATTGTCTGAAGTTTAGTTCTCGTGCCACAATTCAACCTTTAGATTACCTTTGGCCTGATGATTGTGTCTTCATTGACATATTTGTTCTGGGGCTTTTCTATCAGTACCATGCATTCTAATTCATCTACTTAGAATGCCACAATAGCACATTTATGGCTGTATTGCTTCAGAATGTTAGAAATATAGCCAATTATAGACAAAGTCATTCATTTGGAACCCATGAATAGTGCAGGTCCTTGTGGTATGCTTGGGGAAAGGTCTTCTCAGTAATCTGGGAATCATGTGATTTTTTTTTGGTCCCAAGGAAGAGACAGGGTCTTCACTGCTGTCAATGTAACCACCAGTCAATTACCATTAGATCCTTGTCCATCCTGGTTAGTGAAAAGCCTCCTAGGTGCTGATGACTGTTAGGTGGTAACAAATTCTTCACTGTAGGAAGGGATGTTCCTGGGGCCTTTTAAAGAGGTCCAGGTTTGCCCACTCTTTAAAAAAACATCTTTTGATCCCACCAGCCTGAACAATTTTTGTCCAGTTTCTCATCTTCCATTTAAGGAAAAGGTGGTTGCTTGGCAGAGGGTTCTGTGTGATTATCTGGATCCTTTCCAGTCAGGATTAAGGCCTGGTTATTGTTTGTACTTGTTGATGATCTTTGGCGAGACCAGGATAGAAGTATGCAAGATAAAAGTCAGATACTACAAACTGAAAATTTATCATATGTACCAGATTATAATTTATTGCTTTTGAGGTAAATCATAACATCCAGCTAAATTTGATAAAATTATGGTTGCTTCTTCTGAAATCTCATTACTTTTACTTTTTCACTGACTTTTTTTTGTTATGTTGCACAATAATTGTTTTTGCTGCTATAATATAGTAGATAATTATTTTTATCTTTAAAATTGAGGCTTGGTCCACTAAATAAATGCAATAATCCTAACTCTGGTGAGCTGTAATATTTCTAGGGCCCAGGAGAGATGAATGTTGACAACAAAAAGCCACTGTAACCTTGTCTGGTATCACATAACTGTAGCTCTATCTGATCTTTATTGAGAGGTTCACTATTGCTATAAATATATTTTAGTTGATAAAGATTATATGCTCTCAACATTTTAGACAAACCATTATAATTATCCTGATCAAAATGTGTTATCAAGGGAGTTGAAAGAGTATTATCCCTTATTAGGAATGTGCTTTTTTTCAAATTTAAAGCATTGCTTTTGTAAAAAATATTTTCAGTCTGTTTTATTCTAGAAAAATGTTTTGGATGTAAAAATCACTGGTTTATAACTTTAGTCGACTCTGACATAGGTTCAGTTTGAATCCATTGTTTTAGAAGAGTCTTCATAATAAATGAAATAATATACCCTAACTGTGCTGCTTGATTATATTGATAAATTGGGCATCCCCGGCCTCTGTATTTCTGAGGTGTGTGTGTGTGTGTGTGTGTGTGTGTGTGTGTGTGTATTAGCTCTATACCCATGCTTCGCTATGAATCTATGTGACCAGGCTTTGTTTCTGGGAGGAAAATAAGGGGAAAAAATTGTGCCTCTGCCCACCAAGCATCCATCAGTATTCATCTGGTTAGCATCCTTTCAGTGTGTGAGAGAGTTGAAGGCTGTTTGGAAAGTGAAGCAGTAGTTGCTGTGTGAGCAAGGAGACAACAAGGAGCCTGGGCTTGGCTTAACTCTACTGTTCTGTACTAAAGCTGCTTGGTGCTGTAAAACTAAAACTGAAACTCCTCCCCTCTGCTCGTGTTTTGCATTTGGAACAGATTTCTTTTCAAGTGGGGAGGAGTGGAACTCCTTAGTATCAGAGTGTATGAATAATAATATATGAAATAGTAATGTTCTGATGTCATTCAAAAAATCCTTTCTTGTGAGCACTTAGAAGCCAAGAGGAACATATGTGCCAAATTTCAAGTTTATAGGCTTTACGGTTTTGGAGATTTTGTGATGATGCATGAGGGGTATTTCACTTTTATATATATATGCAATAATAAATGACGTTACAACACAGGAGGCTGATAGACACACAGCCAATACCTCAGCCACACATGTTCTTAAGAAAAAGCCAGCTAATCTGCAAACATCAACTCCATCAACCGATAAAAACATGACAACACAGCCAACCTCTCCACCAGTATATATAGGGAGACGGCAGCTCTGATCACGCTTTGCTTGCACAAGTATGAAGCCAAAAGCACCAGCCTGAAGATGGCGAGTGGGACCTCGTCAAAACGTTGCCAAGATACTCTTAATCTTACACAGAAAAAGACCTGAACACGCCAAGACCTGCATACCTGTACCTGTGAAAATCTACGAAAACACACACACAGAGATAGATAGATAGATAGATAGATAGATAGATAGATAGATAGATAGATAGATATAGATATAGAGATATTGTGGAAAGGGAACTTCACGAAGACAGTAGTGTCACTCAAACAGGAAAAGCCCAAGGGGAACATCAGGCCAGCCATAAAACAAACTTACATAGGAAAAGGAATCAAATAAAAGGTATTAAAGAATCCCTATAGACAAAAACCTAAGTAATTAAGAAAACTAGACAAATAAGAAAAGGAAACCCTTACAAACACAGGACATACCAAATAAGCAAAACAAACAGACAAAAGACACAAAAAAATATAAATTACAAAAGAGACAGACGGGATTGTCTGTCCACAAAACAAATATGAAAAAAATCATTATAAAGCTAAAAGAGAACCGATAATACAATCTAACCACCCCGCGGAGTTTGCCTTCCGCACCCCGCGGAGTTTGCCCTCCGGCGAGAATAAAGACAAACACAAACAGAATTTGAAACATTAAGCACAAATACAAACATTTACACAAAATCAATTCACAAAGGGAGAAAAAGGTATAAAAACCAGGGATTTACCATAAGAAGCCAGCTAGCCCAGGAACGCAGACTTCTTGCTGTCCCCTGCCTTCCTGAAAAATAAAAAGATCCAGCTTTCAAGCCGTTGTCCGTATCCTTGTGCCGGAGCTCTCCCAGCAGGAAAATCGTATCCTCGAAGGAAAGGCATTTTGACACCTTTCGACAATATATAAAGTGTTTTTGTTTATTCTTAGTTCTTTTACTTGAAAGCAGAGGCTTTTTCTTTTTTTCTTTTTTTAACAATGTATTAGAACCTGTTTTGTAATTGCCACTGGAAGGCATTGAAATACTCCTGGAATTCATCTCAAATATCAAAATGTTTTGAAGTCCATTTTTTAATTTCCTTATTTCATTTCCTCTATGTTGGTATATTGTCTGTAAAGATTTTATGAATCTATTGTCCACTATTTTTAAGTAATATATGCATCTGCATTTTCAGGCTTTGCTGTAAGATGGAGGAGACTGATAGGGAAGCAGTTGCAACAGCTGTACAAAGGGTAGCTGGGATGCTTCAACGACCAGACCAGTTAGATAAAGTAGAACAATATCGCAGAAGAGAAGGCCGTAAGAAAGCATCAGTAGAAGCACGACTGAAGGTATAAGAATCATATTATTGATTATTTTGAATTTTTGTGTATATAGTGCTGTAGATGTTGTCTAACCAAGCTTCCAAAAAAAGGAAATAATCTATCAAATGCCCTTCAAATACCTGGTTAAATGATATATTATGTATCAGAATAAATTTAGAAAGGCACAGTTAGAATTACAAAAGTTAGGACAGAAATTATTATAATTAAAATTAAATAATTAAAAATAAAAGAAATAATTAAATTGTAAATTCAGGTAATATTAACTGTTTAATTAACTATTTAATAATTCATTTATTTAAATGAAATAATTTTAAATAAGATGGGAAATATCTAATAATTGAAATTAAAAGAGATTTTGTTTAGGTTGAGAATAAGATTATAATTTTAAAATATGCCTGGATACAAATTGATTCTAGCTTATTAAGCCATAGTAAATTATTAGTTAAGATATTATAATACAATTTATTTTTGCAGTTGAAGAACCTACTCTTTAATATTGCTGATTTTGTTTAAACTTCAAACTTCTTTAATCAATTCCTGCTCTCCCAATATAGTGTCGTGCTTCAAGTCTTTTTCTAATCACATAGCATTCACACTGATCTCCCTCATACTTATATATCATTTCTTTTTAGGGGGAAAATGTATTCAGATATTAACTGAAGTGCAAATTAAATACAAAACAAAATGTACAAAAATGTAAATTTACATTTAATTTCTGTGCCAGATTTAATATGCAGAATACTAGAAAATCTTGCATATGTATTCACATACAATTTAATAAACCTATAATGAAGTAACATTTATATGGGAAAATGTCTATATATTAAGGGCTTTTGAAGCTTTGTGATATATAATGTACTTTCAAATATATTTGAAAATATATTTGAAAATACATTATATATTTGAAATATAAAAAAATATATAGAAAAATAAATTTGATAAAATAAATGAAATAATCCCATTTAAATGAACTTTTTAAAATGACTCCTATTTGTGTATTTCCTTTTGTTAGTGATTAGCGGACTTCTTTTATTTCTGTTTTTTATTTTATTGAAAAGAAAGGTAAAATAGAAGACTCCAAAAAATCTAAAAAAGGACAAAAAGCAAAAACAAAAACAAAACCCTACAAAAGAAAAGAAAACACCAACACCTATACACATATCCCCCTAATTGAATACTGATTAATACCAACACTGATGGAGCAAGCCACTACTAAATAAAAATAAGAGCAAATGCCACTTCCTTCTAGCACTGGTAATGTTACCTAGTTTAGTAATGAAATGTCTGCAAGACAAAACTCAAAACATTATCAAGAATGCCACAATTCAATCCTGAAATATAAATCTTCTAGTCCATCAGTAATTGATATTTTATTTTACATTTTAATGATAATACTTAAATATGATAGTATATTTATGAATGAATGATTGATTGAAAATTTATATGGCAACCAACTCACTAAGTTACAAAGACAAAATTCTAATATAAAAAATAATAAAAGCAATAATCACCCACAGGCCTGGCAACAAAAGTAAGAGAATCAGATAGCACTTAGCAATAGTACTTGAACTTATATACTGCTTCACAGTTCTTTACAACCCTCTCTAAACGGTTTACAGAGTCAGCATATATGCCCCCAATAATCTGGCTCCTCATTTTACCGACCTTGAGAGGATGAAAGGCTGAGTCAATCTTGAGCCTGATGAGATTCGACCTGCCAAATTGCAGGCAACCAGCAGTCAGCAGAAGTAGCCTGCAGTATTGCATTCTAACCACTGCACCACCACAGTCCTTAAATAGGATACTTGATGTTCTATAGGGAAGGAGCCACCATGGGGAAAGTTGTTCTTATTCCCAACAGAAGTATTTCCTTAGGAGAGGGGATCTGTAGCATTCCCTGCCTCAATCCTCTGGTGGGTCAGATAGATGTGACTAGGAAAAGATGGTCCTTCAAATAGTTCCAAGCCATGTAGGCCTTTAAAGGTGAAGTAAATCAGTAGCTAATGTAACTCCCACAGGAGAGATAGCACATGAGCACTTCTAGGTTTGTACAAACCACAAATGCTACTGCATTTTGAACGAATTGAAGCTTCTAAATACTTTTCAAGGACAGTCTCATGCAGAACGCATTGGATTAGACAAGAGGGAGGTGACTAGGGTATGAAAGATTGCGAACAGGGATTGTTGATACAAGGGAGGGCATAACTGGAGCATAACCTGCTCCTGCACAAAGGCTTTGAGCAGGAGTCTTGAATCCAGGAGAACTCCCAGTTTATTCACTGGGTCTCTCTGGTGCAGTGCCACTCCATTCAGCGCCAGAGATGGCAATTCTCCATGGCCCCAAAAACCCAAACTTAGAGCTGTTGAGTCTTGCTAGGATTCAGTTTCAGCCTATTACTCCCCATCCAGCCATTAAGAGCCTCCAAGCACTGCAAGAAGGAGGTCACAATGTCACTTAACTCCCATGGATCAAGTCATATATTGTAGTTGGGTATCATCAGTATATTGATGATACCTCAGTCCATGATGGCAGATGATTTCACCCAAGAGCTCCATGTAGCTGTTAAACAGAAGTGGAGAAAGTACTGAGCTATGTAGGACACCACAAAGCAGGGGATCAAAGTGTGACCTCTCAATTCCTATCAACACCAACTGAGAGGAAACACAGATGAAGGAAGTGACCCAGGACAACCCAGAGGCCTCTTTTCCAATTCCCAAAGTGGCCTCAGAAGGATACCATGATCAATGACATTGAAGGCTACTGAGAGGTCAAGTAGAGTGAGGATACATGCACTAAACCACTCTCAACAACCTTGCCCAGAAAGGAAAATGCAAATATTTTTTGTAACGACTTCTTTAATATTATTCCATTAAAATGGTAATGGTATTTGTGTTGGACATTGAAACATTTTATATTTCAGTAGAAAAAATATATATATAGTGCAGGTAGAACTGTGAAATCTTTGGTGCTCTCTGGGCTGGGTTGCTTTCTTACAGACATTTTAACTGCACTGAGGATATTATCTAGTTAGGTAACAAAATGTCTGCAAACAAAGAAACAAATTCATAGAGTAGCAAGGACTCCACATTTCTGTATGTAAATAGAACGTGCCTCAGTTTTATTAAGCAGTGTTTTATTAATAAAATTGTCTTTTATGTAAGAACAAGATTTTTAAAGAAATTAGAGAGCATATTAGCTATTTATTGCTATTATGGAGTGAATTAACTGTCAAGCTTGTTTTTTTTAGGCTGCAATTCAGTCACAACTTGATGGAGTGCGAACTGGTTTAAGCCAGCTGCACACTGCATTGCATGATGTCAAGGACATACAGCACTCTTTAGTTGATGTCAATAAAGATTGGCGGCAGAGTATTAACACCATAGAAAGTCTCAAAGATGTTAAAGATGCTGTAGTTCAACATAGTCAACTGGCAGCTGCTGTAGAAAACCTCAAAAATATATTCTCAGGTATGACTTCGAAAATATCTCCTATTCTGATAGTACAAAGCAGTTGTGTGGTATTATGAATTTATATAAATAATGTTACTTTTTAATGTACAGTAATGATGCAGCTATTATCATACAGCTACAATTCTGAAGTTTGTAGGATATAACGTAACTTAAATCTATGTTGTTTCTTTTTCTTTTTCTTTTCAGTCCCAGAGATAGTCCAGGAGACTCAAGACTTGATTGACCAAGGACAATTATTGCAAGCCCATCGAAAGTTGATGGATTTGGAGTGCTCCCGAGATGATCTTATGTATGAACAATACCGCATGGATAGCAAGAATACTCATGATATGAACCTAATTGATAGTTATTTTGGAGATATGCAAAAACTTTCTGAAGAACTGGCCAAGCAACTCTGGATGGTCATTCAAAGGTCTTTAGTCACTGTCCGTAGAGATCCAACCTTGCTTGTTTCAGTTGTGAGAATAATTGAGAGAGAAGAAAAGATAGATCGGCGTATGCTAGATCGGAAAAAGCAAACTGGATTCATTCCTCCTGGGAGACCTAAAAAGTGGAAAGAAAAAATGTTTAATGTCCTGGATCGAACTGTTATTACCAGGATTGAAGGCACTCAAGCAGACACTCGAGAGTCTGACAAAATGTGGCTTGTTCGCCATCTTGAAATAATTCGTAAATATGTTCTTGATGATCTTTTGGTGGCTAAAAATCTTATGGATCAGTGTTTTCCCCCACATTATGAAATTTTCAAGAGATTGCTATGTATGTATCACCAGGCATTGTCTTTACGCATGCAGGACCTGGCTTCAGAAGATTTAGAGGCAAATGAAATTGTTAGTCTTTTAACTTGGGTTTTAAATACATATAAAAGGTAAGGATGTTATCATTTAAAATAGTACTAGTAGGAACTATGTGATTTTAATAAATTTTGTCAAGCCCCAGATATCTCGCAAAGTCAAAGGTAACATGAATGACAAGATTTTCAAAAAGCTATCTTTAATGATAGGTTTAAGTCACTACAGAATCTTTTAAAAAGTAAGAAAATTGTTTCTTCAGTTATACTGAGTTTATTAAAGGAGAATTATTTTGAAGCACTTTTGTTCTCCATCAGGATAGAGATGTCCCTTGTGAAATAAACAGTCAAATACAAATCTGCCACACTTTCCCACAGTTTCTCACAAAGGCATAAAGATTAATTCAGTTTCAGTTTCTAATAGCTAACTGTATACTGTCACATCATTTTCTTGATATTACATGAAAATGCTTTATCACTGCCTTCCACCAGGTTAAGATTAGCATTAGTTATTTTTAATTTTGTGATCTAACCGCTACCTTAGGATTCTCTCTTGTTCTTTTATCTGAATACTAACCAAGTCTGATCCTCCTCATTTTTCTTCAAACCAAAATCAGCCAAGTGCTGCCATCTGCTAAAGGCAGATA
Organism: Laticauda laticaudata; assembly: GCA_004320025.1. Lineage (NCBI taxonomy): Eukaryota > Metazoa > Chordata > Lepidosauria > Squamata > Elapidae > Laticauda > Laticauda laticaudata. The sequence goes on along the minus strand of BHFT01066167.1, from coordinate 14,878 downwards.
AACACATTGATATAAAATAGCAACCAGATATGGATACAACTGAATATCATTAGAATGTAGAAGAGCTATACCAGGCAGCATTCATGAAAAATATTGTTTTATCTCAGAGACTAAAATGTTTTCTAATGACTAAATTGGGGCTATCTTTAAAGAGCATTCAGAAGCTACAGCTGATGCAAAGTGCAGCAGTTGCAGGCAGTTCTGGGGGGATCTTAGGATGGTCCATGTTTCACCCATGTAGGCCAGACAAGGAATAATGGATGGAAACTGAACAAGGAGAGATTTAACCTGGAAATAAGAAGAAACTTTCTGACAGTGAGAACAATTAACCAATGGAACAGCTTGACCTTGGAAGTTGTGGGAGCACCATCACTTGAGACTTTCAAGAAGAGATTGGACTGCCATTTGTCAGAAATGGTGTAGGGTCTCCTGCTTGGGTGGGGGTTGGACTAGATGACCTACAAGGTCCCTTCCAACTCTGATTATCTGTTATCTATTACCACTGCTCTGTGAGTTGCAACGGCTGCCGGTTTGCTTTTGGGTTCAATTCAAGATTTTGGCTATTATTTTTAAAGCCCTATATATCATAGATCCAGGTCTCCTCCCAATGGCTCTGGCTTAGCCTAGTTACACTGGTAGCGGGGCATGCATTACCTTTAGGTAAGAAAATTTGGCTAGTTGATTCCAGGGGAAAAATGTTTTTTATCATGGCTCCTGCCCTTTAGAACATCTTACCCAGGTAAGACTGATTTCCATCCTTATGGCTTTCCATAAGGGTCTACCAATGGGGGAATACCATACTGGAGATTGATGAATTAAGAGAAAATCCTACCTCCCCCTCACTCCACATCCTGATCATTCCCTCCCTATCTTTTAACTGTGAATTTATTTTGAATTATAATTTTATTATTATTTTAGACATATTTCTTTTTAGGGTTTTATTGCTTTTAATATTGTAAGCTGCCCAAGATTGCTTCAAAACTAGATGGGCAAACAAATTAAATAATTAAATAAATCTTTAATTAAAAATGTTAAGAACTGAAGAAGTGATCTTTGGCATGCAAAGCAATCACCATACCATAGAAAGGTACTCTTTGTAGAGTGCAAATCTTTTTACCTATCTTAGATGAGTATAAAATGAAAACAATAATTGTGTTTTATCCATTTTAAGAGAATAAAGAATTCTTGTAAATAGATTTGTTTAAGTTCAGTCATAAAGTGTCATGGAATCAGAATTATTTGGCTTGTCCTTCACTGTTTATGGAACATTAAAAGTAAATACATTTACATCTTATACAACCACAACTGAACCCAAAATTTCTATTGCTGAGCAAGTCAGTTGTTAAGTAAGTTTTCCCCCATTTTACGATCTTGGTTGCCACAGTGGTTAAGTGAACCATTGTCGTTATTACTTTAGTAGCCTAATTGTTAAGGGAATCTGGCTTCCCCATTGACTTTGCTTGTCAGAAGATCACAAAAGGTGATTACTTGACCACAGGACACTACAATTTTTGAAAATATGATCCAGTTGCCAAGCAATCAAACTTCGATCATGTGACCGTGGGAATGCTTCAACAATCATGTAAAAATAATAAAAAGTCACATTTTTCAGTGCAATCATAATTTTGAATGTTCACTAAATGAACTTTTAAGTTGAGAACTGTCTGTACTTAAGTTTATTTCTACATTTTCTACATAGAAGAAAAAAACAGTTTTTAGATATTCAAGTGTTAAGAAGCAGTATATTGGAGAATATGCAAATTGCTGCAGAATAAGATCTTGAAAATTGGATGAAGTACTCTTTTTTTTTTTCCCATTGGATAGAATGTCACAAGTCTTAAATGAACTGGTGATTCTAATTGTTAAATTAAAAAGATTTGGGATTCTAGTATTTTTTTCTATGGTTCAAAATCTAAAACTAGAATGTCCAAAGTAAACAAAAAAAAAAACCACCATATTGAGTCTTTTCTATTCCTGCTTTTCTTTTTCTCCTAAACCACCTTCTAATCCCTTTTAATCCACACTCATCTCTTATTCCTTCATCTTCTAAATATATAAATTATTTGCAATCCACATCTCAAAATTTTTAATATATCTTCCAAATTTAACTTGCATCTTATTGCTAATATGCATACAATTGGACTTCAAATTCTTAAATCTACGAGTTTAGTTAAGGAGATCTTAACTGAATTTCCATTTATGTAATTAGATGTCTCCCAAGTACTTGTATAAAAATGTACACAAATAATTGTTCAGAAAGGCCTACTTTTACTTTGCAGAATTAAAAATGCAAATATTAAAAATAAGCATCAATTGACTATTTAACTCTTCCACTTAAAAAATATTGTTAAATTGCTCTGTTACTATCTGTATTTAGGGTTTGCTGTTTTGATTTTTTTTTTAAGTATTTCATTATTTGCCTGGTTTTGTGTGTGTGTGTGTGTTCCATTTTTTGCAACTAAAGAAAAATTGATCCTAGAATTTTTCCTTGTCATTTATCTCTTCTCTTTACTTTAGTGAAGAAATGATGGGAAATTTGGAACTGGCACCAGAACTGGAGGTGAATTGCCTGCAGCCTCTTCTTTCTCAGGATGTCGTGAATGAACTTCTCAGCACATATATGTCAACTCTTACGGTAATTTATTTATCTAATTTCAATGCCATCCAGTTTTACAATTGGGGAACTTACAGACAAAAAGAGAAATGTACATATAAATACAAATAAAAAGAAATCCTTATTGATTGGAAGGCTAATATTCCCAAATATAAGATAGACTTAAGTACATTTTTCCACATCAAACTAAACTTAATTACTATTATTCAACAAAGGAGTGAACCAATATAAATAGGATAATTATTATCTACTGTTGGAAGGCAGAGTTTATTATAGATTTCCTATTCTTTGAGAAGAGAACTAGTTCTTAATATTGGTTCTGGCTTCTGGAGAAAGACAATTCTAGGCTTTTGCAGCAGAAAATAAAAGTAAAAAAATAATAAGCATTTGGGATGGATGGGTGAATGATAAAATATATGTCACAATGCAAATGTTGGTCCTTTTTGGCTTGCATTGCAATGTTGCATAGTCGTCATAAGGGGAAAAGCTCTGGCTTTGGTAAGTGATAATATTCCAGACAGTCACCAGATACACTTGGATTCCTCTAAATATCTAACCATTTTGGTCTGCTACTAGTTCATTATTTTGTCTTATCAGATTTAATGGTGGTCTGCAAGTGTTGGTGGAGGCTTCTTTTGAGTCAGCTTGACAGATCATCAGAGTCTAGATGAAGAAAAAGGCTTTTGGGGTGACTCTGACATTTTTCCTAATCATGAGAGATTTTTGTTTCATGTTGATGAACACTTGTTCATGATCTGTCCAATGAAATTGGCTCATACTGCAAATGATCAGGAGCAGGACTTCATTGGCAGGGTCCTAGTTACAAACTCTGCTTTGGAAATATAGCCCCCTATCCTGCCTTTTAGATAAACCTGTTTTTCTTCAGGCCCATTAGAATTTGTCTTCTATTTTTTTAACATGATATTTCTTGAAAATGGACAGAAAGAGGCTAATTTTGATTGGGAATAAGCCGGCAAGACAAATACACAATTGGAAAAAGGAATGGCTTCAGCTTGGGCTGTACAGAAAAATAACATCTGAGAAAAATGGGCTTGATTAGGGCTTTAAAAAAGAATAACGTTCAATAGCAGGTAAAAACTACTTAAAGGTAAAACTGGTGACAAGATAAATGAAGATATAAAAAATTAGAATTGTGCTCCATATGGACTGGGTAATTTCCAGATGGACCATTTCTAGCATCAATTCAATACGAACAAAATGTTATTTTATTTTAATTTAACATTCTCTTGATTCTCTAGTCCAACATTATAGGCTGGCTAAGAAAAGCATTGGAGACAGATAAAAAAGACTGGCTAAAAGAAAATGAACCAGAAGCAGACCAAGATGGATATTATCAAACAACACTCCCAGCTATTGTATTTCAGGTACAACAATATTTTATATAAATAAGTTATGTTTAAGAACTTTAAAATATACACAATATTGATGACAGTTATACTCTTCTGATTGAATATAAAATTTCATAAAATGGAACTTTTGAATTTGTTTTACTAAAGATTCTTGGAGAGATTCTTACAGAGATCTGTAAAGCCCTATGAAGAGGTATATAAGACTAAATGCTATTGCTATTACATTATTCATATCCCAGCATATTCAACTAACAAATGTAGATACTGCGTTAATGTAGCACAAACAAAATTTTGTAAACTGATAGTGATAGGAGAAAAAAGTATTGTTCATCTGAATGTCCAGGAAATATACTTAATTCTGATTGAAATGTTAGCTAATTGTTTTCTGATTTTAGATGTTTGAACAGAATCTTCAGGTGGCTACTCAGATAAATGAAGATTTGAAAATAAAAGTGCTGCATTTGTGCCTTCAACAAATGAGTTCCTTTCTTAACAGGTAAAATTATAACAGAAGTTTTTATAGAAACATTGTAAAAACATAGTGATGTGACCACAGACACTGCAAACAGCTGTAAATATAGTTTGGTTGCTGAACATCTGACATGCAGTCACATAACGATGGGGACAGGGTGGCCATTGGAACTTCAGAACCTAGTTGTAAGTACCCCCGGGATAGTCTATCATAACTCTAAACAGTCACGAAGACAAATAAAAAGTCAAGGACTACCTGTATAGATTTTTCTGCAAATAGTAATGCAATTTTATAGATTGTCAGCTCATTATGAATTATAACTGAACCCACTGGATTTGCTTACTATTAATTTTTTAAATAATTTTACAGAAACTATGCACTAGAAATGTATCCCTCTGGAAATCACTAAAGCCCAATCTACCTATTCTGTGTGGTTGTTCCTACAAGAGCAGTTTGAAGATTTCATTTTCTTTTCTCATTGAGTTTGTTCCCCTTCCTTTATTCAGGTATAAAGAGGAAGCACATTTATATAAAGAAGAACATTTAAGAAATCGTCAGTATCATCCATGCTATGTTCAATACATGGTTGCCATCATCAACAACTGTCAGACTTTTAAGTACGTTTTGCAAACTGATTTTTTTTAAATGAAAAATTCATATTTAATATAATAAGATAGTAAATAATATACATAGTAGATAAATATATTTTGATAATGCTAGGTAGTTTTACTGCTGTGCTAAAAACACACTAAAGCTGTTCAGAAATAGTCTAATACATATTTCAATCACTCTGAGAAAGAGATGTGGTACCTAAATGTGATAAAAACAAATAAATGAACTACACAAAAGAAAAAGCAAATTGGGGGAATGATGAAAATAAGTAAATGCAAGTAGCAGCTCTTGAACTTCCCAAAAGCAAAATTTATTAAAACAAGTGGTCTTCAAACTTTCAAAGTTTTATTATGTTGTTAATTTTTATAATACTTATTGGAATATTTATTAAATATTGAATAACATATTAAATTATGGCTATAATAGCTTATATAACTTTTCAATGTATCATGTAACGTAGACCCCCCTATAAAACTTATTTAAAACACATTGCAGAGCCTTTTGGATCACATTTTAAGGCATGTATGGTATTTCATTACTTCTACATGAATCTTCCATTGCTCCTTCATAGAATTATGCAAAGTATTCATTACACTTCATCTCAAACTCATTTGACTTTAAAAAAGATGTTGAGATTCTAGAAAAAGTACAGAGAAGAGTAACTAGGATGATTAGGGGACTGGAGACTAAAACATATGAAGAACGGTTATAGGAACTGGGCATGGCTAGTCTAGTGAAGAGAAGGACCAGGGGAGACATGATAGCAGTCTTCCAATATTTGAGGGGCTGCCACAGAGAGGAAGGGGTCAATCTATTTTCTAAAGCACCCAAAGGCCAGATAAGGAATAATGGATGGAAACTGAACAAGGAGAGATTTAACCTGGAAATAAGGAGAAGCTTTCTGACAGTGAGAACAATCAACCAATGGAACAGCTTGACCTTGGAAGTTGTGGGAGCACCATTACTTGAGACTTTCAAGAAGAGATTGGACTGCCATTTGTCAGAAATGGTGCAGGGTCTCCTGCTTGGGCGGGGGTTGGACTAGATGACCTACAAGTCCCTTCTAACTCTGATTATGTGTTATCTGACTGTTCTCATCTGTAAGCTTTTCTAATGCTTTGAAAAGGAAGAGAGTGTTTGTTTAGCTGCTTAAAGTCCTGTGATTACTGTTGTGAAGTCCTCCATCTGGAATAGCCTTTATTTTTTTAAGACACCGGCCTGCCTGTTGAATTTCAGTACAGCCCTGGTAAGAATATACAAAGAGTATACTAAAGAGAAGTCTTTCTGGAATCAAATCTGATTTTTATTTACACATCCATGTAATTTTCTTGGGAACAATAAGGAAATAGTTTGCCACTGTCTTCTGGAAGAAAATCAGTGAGTACCAATAGTTCTTGACTTATGACCACAGGGTTCAGAATTCACATCATAAAGCAGTATGGTGGTAAAACAAGTCATCATGTGACTTGACCTAACTTTACAACTTTTTACTATGGTTGTTAAGCATATCACATGGTCATTAAGTAAATCACATGTGATTAAGCGAATCCAGCTTCCCCAATTAATATTTATTGTTAGAAATCAATTTCACAATTGTGATCACATGACTATAGGACACTGCAATCAGTTATACATTTGAGCCTGTTGCCAAGTATCTAAATTGTAATCATGTGACTGGGGGTGGTGTGAATGTCATAAGTGAGACAGATTGAAAATCACTTTTCCAAAGGCCATCATGACTTTAAACCATCATGGTGATTATATGACTATATCCTCTACAGTCCTATGTTTTCTTAGTGGTCTTTTTTTCAAATATAAACCAAGTCTGACCTATCTTACCCTTTTGAAATCAAAATTCATGAGGGGCTCCTGCCTGCTATAATTGAGTGAGAGTAACTCCTAGCTTTTATTTTTTTAAATTTATTTATTATATTTATATGCTACCCATCTCATTGTGAAGTAAGACTGGGCCACCTTTAACAATATAAAAATATAATATAAAACAATAGAAATATTAAAAACATTAAAACATTCAACAATAATAGTTAATAACATTAAAATCAACCAAAAATAGAATAAAACAAATATTGTCTTGTGTCTTTAGACTGGGAGTGATGAGCAGATTTGCTCTGCATTTTATATTTCAATAAAATCATTACTAATTTTCTTGGTGAAGATTTATTGAAAAACATCAAGAACAATTGAACATCAAGAACATCAAGAACAATTGGAGATCATAAGATCCTCATATATGTTGCTGAATTAAACAATCATGTTTTACATATTATAACATCAGATTTATCCTATTGTTAATAGTTTAATGAAGCTTTGTTATGAGGATGACAATAATGGTTTAATGAGTCTATCATTAGATAGTATCACAGAATACTTTAACTTTTATATACATTTAACAAGATTCTGATTTTTTTTCTTGCTTATTCAAGGGAGTCAATTATCAGTTTGAAGAAGAAATATTTGCCCCCTATGATGGAAGAGATGCTGATAAGCAGTCACGCGTGCATCGATGCTGTTTTAGATGATATTGCAAAAGAAGGGTGCTCAAGCCTGCTAGATGAAGTTTTCATTGATTTAGAGGTTATTTTTTCCTTCTCCACTTCTCCCACTTTCCTTTTTAATTCTTTTATTAATGATGTTTTTACAAGTTAAAAGTTAATTATGAAAAATACTGAAAAAGGAAGATAAAGATAGAATTAAAAACAATAGAAAAAAGAAAGAAAAAGAATACTTAAAGAAGCAATTTCCACTTTTCACAGCACTTATAGACATCTTCAAACTATTTTCCCCTTCTAGATCACATAATATGCTTTTCATTCCCCCTCCTGCTTTTCAGATTAAAGCTTTAGGTTGGGAACCTGTCTGTAATGGGATAGAGACAAATGTCTTGATTTAACAAAGATCCATCTGGATATAAGTAAGATTGGACATATCTATTTATCCCAGTAGTGGTATTCTACCGGTTTGGCCCTGTTCAGGCAAACTGGTAGTAAAAAATGTTACTATTTGGCCAAATTGGTAGTAAAAAAACAGCTACCAGTTTGGCGGAACTGTTTTTTTTCCTCTTGACGATCAGCTATTCCAACAATCAGCCGTGCCAGGATCCCCCTCACTCTCTTACTGCTTTGTCCAGGAGGCTTCCCTCAGGCCCAGGAAACCCCCCCCCCCCNGAAACCCCCCCCCCCCGCAAAAAAGGACTCTGTGTGTGTGTGTGTGTGTGTGTGCTGCGCCCCCCCCCCATACTACATTTTTTTGTCCTGGGCCTCAGGGAAGCCTCCTGGGAGGCCATTTTTGCTCCCATATTTCTAGTACCTATGAGTGACTCAGATTGGATCCCGAAAAAAAGTGCTTGGATTCTGAAGATATTTAAAATTATTTGCCATTTTTATTCTTCAGTTAGGTGAAGAAGAATGTAGTGACTTTGTAAGTCTAGGTGATGGTTACCTGGACTTATTTAGTTCAGTTTTGTGCAAGATACAGTATTGACACTTGGTGGATGACCTGTGCCAAAAACTAAATAATGGGGAGTGTAATTATACTAGAGAATAAAACTTTCTGGAATAATTTGTACAGTTACAAAATGAGATGGAGACTCCTGTGTTCTTTATATTAAATACTAAATCATTAGCTCATATTGCTCATGATCTGTGAACATTTACTGATCTTCTCCATAATTTTGGTACATTCCTTTACAAGTATACAAAGTGTAAATATAAATACTTTTGTATTTAATGGAGTTTAAATTTTTTTAAGTATACAATTTCAGCTTTGTTGACATGGTATAAAATGACATGCTGAATAATACTGTTAAAAACTGATTGACATTTATGTTTTCTTATTTTTTTAAGCCCCATCTTAGTGAATTGATGACAAAAAAATGGCTCAGTGCATCCAATGCTGTGGATACAATCTGTGTAACTGTTGAAGATTATTTTAATGATTTTGCAAGAATAAAGAAGCCTTGTAAAAAGGTATTTATTAAGTCTAATGTAGAATATTTAAATATTGCAGCATAATGTGTAAACATTATTATTGCTTTGATATTAAGTTCAAGTAAAATAATAAAACTGTGTAATTTCTATCTTATAATAAAGAGTCCCTAAAATTAACAAAATAATTACAGAAATAAACTTTCATTACATGATTTTCCTAAAATACACTGAAAACCATCTCCCCACCCCCACCCCTACATCCTTCTTACTTAATAATTAGCTTTTGTTTAAAACAATCACTGGAGCACATTTATTGCCACTACCTAGTCGTTTCATTTTACATTTGAAAATGGAAAGTGGAAAAGACAAAAATAGTTGTTATAACAATTAGGGTCAACATTTAATTTCTTATGTCCAATTGAAAGTCTATGCCGATCATTATTATTAGGGCTCATTATTTAACAAACATGGCCTCACATCACTTCTTGTGATCTTGATGTAACCTTCATGATATTAATTTGATATTAATTTTCTATTGATACAACCTAGGACTGCATCAACTTTTTTGGTAGCCACTGTACACTGCTGACTCATACTTAAGTGGTAGTCTACTAGGACATCCAGATCGTTCTCATAGTTACTACTGCTGAGCCAAGTACTATCTGTATCTATACATTTGGTTTTTCCTGCTTAAGTGCAGGACTTTACTTTTCTTACATGAAACTGCTTCTTCTTGTGCTATGGCCCAGTGGTCAAGTCTGTCAAGATCCTTCTAAATCTATCTTCCATAATATTAGCAATTTGCCCAGCTTGATATCTTCTGAAAATTTAACAAGTGCTCCTTCAGTCCCTTCATCTTGATCATTGATGAAGAGTTAAAGAGTATTGGATCTAAGACAGAACCTTGAGGTTACCCACTGTATGTTTCCCACCAGGTTGATGTAGTTTATGCTGGGTGTGGTTGGTCAGCAACTGCGAATCCCATCTGGTTGTGATATTATCTATTTCATATTTCTCTATCTTATCAAGATAGAGACTGTGCTCTGCTTTGTCAAATGCCTCACTGAAGTCCAAGTATACTATATCCACAGCATTTTCCTGATCCACTAATTTAGTCACTTTGTTAAATAAGGTAATAATATTTCTCTGTAGTGAATCTGTTTTTGACAAATCCATGCTGGCTGCTAGCAATTGCCTAGTTTGCTTCTAGGTGCTCACAAACCTACTGCTTGATTATCTTTTCCAGGATTTTTTTCAGGTGTTGCTGTCGAGCTAGTTGGCCTATAATCTCCTGAATTCATGTGTTCCCTGTTTGTAGATTGAAACCATCTCTGCTCTTTTCTAATCTTCTGAATTTCTCTGTGGTAAATTAAATGAAAGAATGGCAATGGTACCTAAAATGTTGGCCCATCAATATTTAGTTAGTTAAATTTCATCCCATTAAATGACTCTCAGTGATTTTATTTGTCTATCTATCTAGGGGTCCACATGTCTACAAGCTTCATCTCTCTAATTTATATTATTAATGTTTATTTTCCTCCCAAATGTGCTTAATGTGGATGTTTTGGTATTTTTTGTTTCTTTCTGTTACTTTTGTCATATAATACAAACATCCTGTCAAGATAACTAGATATCTTTTGAATTTTTTTCAGAAAATGACTGTTGAGTGCCATCGAAGAGTTGTTATGGAATATATCAAGGCTATAATGTTAAAGCGTATTACTTTTAAAAATGCAGAAGAAAGAAAAGAAGGTGCTGAAAGGATGAATAGGGAAGCCAAACAGTTCAGGTTTCTATTTAAAAAACTTGCAGCAGTAAGTATTATCAGTGGAATGCTAAAAAAGGAAATGTATATAATTGGCATTTTAAAATATTATTCTCTAGCACCAATATAATGAATGATACATAGATGTCAATATTTTATTTTTATTGGTTGAGAAATATTGTGATTTCTATAAATTCATTATAGGTAATGCTTCATTACAACCAAAAGTGAGCCTGGAATTTTCAGTTGCTGAGTGAAGTCATTATTAAGTGGGACATTATATGACCACTTTATTTAACAACTGTAATCCTAGTTCTCCCAGTTGCTGTGCTAAGCAATTGTACAGCTTGTTAAGGGGAGCACAAGGAGTGGCTTATGGGTTGGGGAGGTCTGTTATAGGTTACAGGGCCCACTGCTGGGTGAAAGCCTATCACAGGCCAGAGGGTCAGGACATTCTTCCACCATTCCTAAAATGCCTCAGTGGGCTACTGATCCAAACTGCTCCACTTATTTTCATATTTTCTGCACTGCTGACAGATGCATTCATCTGTTGCAAAGCATGACCTTCCTACAAAGTCTGCCTTACATCATTTTTGGGATTGTTTGGAAGGCACCTTTCAAACCATTGCATGATTTGGAAAAGCAGCTTTCCAAATGATCATCAGAAGGGCTCCAGCTTGTAGAATGGGGAGAGGTGGCCTTCATATTGAGACTGTACCTTGTGTTCCTTCCAAAAAAACCGCAAGTGTGGGGGAAACTCTTGTGAAAATTTAGAAAGGTAAAAAGAGGCTTTTTATATTTCTCATAAACAATCACTTTTACTAGTTCTTTAGTCTAGTTCTTTTTAGTCTAGAAAACATAGAAAGCTAGCAAAGGCAATTCTTGGGAGGCTACTTACAAGCCTTCTGAACTGAACTGAACAGCAAGAACTGCTGACTGCAGTATTAATTCATGTACTACAGATTGTAATGAATCAGTTTCTGTTTATTTTCAATGTAATTCAGTTTCATGTAATAAAAAAAACTAATAGGGATATGCACAATTCAAATATGATTCAAAGAAAGTGCTTTAGATTTTATCTAAGTAAAGCATATGTTATTCTCTGAAGTTTATATGTCTTTTCAGTACATGAATCTGAAAAAACATTGCAACTGCCTTAAAAATAAGAATTTTTAAAAAAACTTTTTCAAAGCACGTTAAGCCCTAAAATTCAGTATTGCACGATGGTTCACGATGACATTTAATCAATTGTTTCTCTAGATAAACACCTTGTTCTAAAAAGATGATAAAACAATCATATTTATATTAAATTCATTTTCTTAAATCTGAAATGTAACTTTGCCAAATAATAAATCTCAAAATATGTTACTGTAGTAGGGTAATTTTACACTTTTTAGTTTAAATGTTGTGTCATTACATTCAGATATATCTTATGCCCCTTAATAAAAGTGCATAATATGAATTGAAACAAATGAAAAGGAATTATTATTTCACTGGATTCGCTCCTTCCTTCCCTCCCTCCCTCCTTCCTTCCTTCTGTGAAAAATAACCATGATGAATACCTATTGTTCATTTAATATAAACATATTTTCTTAGAAATGTTTATTGTCATTCATTGTTATTAAGATAGCCATATAATAATCAAGTATATTTAGTGTGCTAGAATAAAATCATTGCAGCCTTGATGAAACAACTGGAAACAATAATTTGCTTGATTAATAGGGATCTGGAGAAGACACAGAGTGGCTTTGTGATGTCATTGAAGCTATTGCAGAGGTTTTCAAGCTAACTGATCCTTCACTGCTTTATTTAGAAATCTCAACTTTAGTTAGTAAACATCCTGATATCAGGTAATATTATAGATTTCTAGAATTGAAATTTCTGCATTATTTCACAGTTGTAAGAACTTTTTACAAAACTTGAACAAAATCTTTAGCTTTGATTTTTTTCTACCCACATAAAAGTTTTTAATTAAAAGAGGTTCCATACTAAAAGAGGTTTTATACAGTTCATTATTTTAATTTCTGGATAACATTTACGTAACCATATTTGTTTTAAAAATATTTTTAGTTTACTCTAAAAAACTGATTTTATTTTTTTTATAAAGTAAGCATAGAATATACATAGAGTCTTTTTAGTATTTAAATTTAGAAAGATATGTGGTGGGTAGCTGAATAGTTTATTATTTCCCTATAAACAATAATGATTCTTCTCTGTGGAATGTGCTTCACTACCATTTAAATGTCTATGGAGATTCTCAGTCATCCAGGTCATGGGTGTCCCAAGGGTGCTTTTCAGAAGTCACTGGACTTCTTGGTTTTTCTTTGAACGTGTTTCGCTTCTCATCCAAGAAGCTTCTTCAGCTCTGACTGAATGGAGGGGAATAGAAGGATTTATATGCCTTGCAGACAGCTGGTCATTCATAAACGCATGGTACAGTAAGAGGACAAACCCATCAGGACAAGATTCAGCAGTCCATCTGCATTTAAAACACAAAGGCCACTCTTCTGAAGACAGCAAAGTCCAGCAAAGTCCAAAGAGAGCAGTGATGCTCTCTTTGGACAGAGAACACCACTGGTTTGAAAGAGGGTCAAAGAGGCCATTTTTGTCAAAATGAACAAACATCTCTCAACAGGGGGAGGGATATGACACCATCTATTTCCAGTCTACCACACCGTCTCTTCAACAATTCCAAGAAGGCTCCACACCCATTTGCACTACTCAGGTTATCCTGAGAACACAAACCTCCAAGTAGACTCAAAGACTATCTAAAAAGAATGTAAATGACCAGCTGTCTGCAAGGAATATAAATCCAATCAGAGCTGAAGCTTTTTGGATGAAAATATATTCAAAGAAAAACAAGAAGGTTCAGTTGCCTCTTGAAAAAGCACCTTGGGACATTGCCATTTAATCTTCCATTGCTAAAAATGAGCACATAAAAGCAAAACTAATTGGGTCAGAAAAGATTGGGCTGGAGGAGGTTGATTGGAGGGCAAAACCAGCACTGACATAATTGTGCAACTCCTTAACAGGAGTCATGGTGATTAAAGTACGAACCATTTGCCAAATGCCCAGCTCACAATCTGATGACAGCAAGAACGCTTTGATATCCAAAACTCTGAAAACCAGTTGTAGCCATCATTTGTTCATCCCTGTCATAACTTTAAGTTGTCATTGAATTAATGGTCACAAGTTGAGTAACTGTAAAGATTTAATAATTTTCTTTTTTAAGTCAAGTTTTTAAAATTTATATATAAGTATTTTGAATATAGTGTATTGCCCAGGCATACCATTTTTCAAAAAAAATAAAATAAAAAAATAGTAACATATATACTGATAGGAATAGTAATTGTACAATAAAATGACTGTGATCATATTTATAATTATATTATCTTAATTGTAATCCTATTATTTGTAATCCTAGTTATAATCCGATTATAACTTGTTATAAACAACATTCATGATTTACTTGAACATAACAGTGCTCTTCATCTAATTTCTACCTCTTACCTCTAACCATTGATAAAACCTATTCCATGTTAAGTAATACTCTATATCTCCTTTATCTTTTACTTTCAATGTCAATCTAGCCATCTCTGCACAATCCAAAATTTTCCAAATTATATTTTCATCTGATGGGGTATTTTTGTTTTTCCAATATTGCACAAATACAATTCTTGCTGCAGTCAATACATGTAATATTAAATATATAGTATTTCAGGGATTGTACCTAACAAAAATATTTCTGATTTCAAATCAATATGCTGCTTAATTATATTTTCCAACCATGTGAGTTTTTTTGTCCAATATTTTTTTTGCTTTCATAAATGTCCACATATGATAATAGATACCTAGGATCTGATTACACTTCCAATATTTGGCAGACACGTTAAACATTTTTCCTGGTCTTGCCAGTGGCAAATGCCACCTATAAAACATTTTATAAAGATTTTCCTTATATGCAGTAGCCATTGTCAGTTTATAATTCCTATCCCAAGTTTTTTGCCATTTCTCTAATTCTATAGTACAGGTGAAACTCGAAAAATTAGAATATCATGCAAAAGTTCATTTATTTCAGTAATGCAACTTAAAAGGTGA
>BHFT01066165.1:0-31797 GCA_004320025.1 Laticauda laticaudata | reverse complement strand
CCCGGATACCTCAACACCCAATCCCACACCACCAGCACAGATTAAATTCCGTGGCTCAAACACTAATGTACCAGAACCAAACCCCCTGCGCAGGCCAAGACACATATAAAGAGTGAACTATGCACCCTGACTAAGTATGACAGCCAATGGATTCCACAAAAAACAAAATCACCAACTTTGATCCACAAAAACACACCCAAAGACATAACAAGAGACTAGAAGTTCAACAGACCTATGGAACAGCTTGTCTTGCCCTACATACGAGGGCACTACAGATAAAATCAGTAAGACATACACAGGCATCACATCAAGACTGCCTTCAAAAAATAGCAAAGCCATCCTAAAAACCACCAAAGACAAATTGAGCCTGGGAAACCAAGCTGCATATACCGAAGTTCCCTGTACATCATGCCCAGCCACATACATTGGACAGACAATAGAAGAATAAGTACCCGCCTAGATGAACACAAAAATGCAGTAAAAAAAAGCTGGAACACCACCTCCTCACTAGGTCCAACAACATGAAAAACACAGGTCACAACATCAACTTCAATGGCACTAAAACCTAGCCACTATAGAAAACCCAGCCACAGAATCATCAGAGAAACCATAGAGATTGGAAAAAAGACCTGAAAGCCATGAATAGTAAGAGATGATTCCAGCAGACTGTCAATCATTTGGAAAGCCTTGCACTCTCAAATAGAAAGATCTTCCACACCATAAACCAGGGCAAACACCTGAGCACAAACAGACTCCTCTGATTCCTCCAACTCAACCACCGCCCCCACCAGGCACCCAGGTGAAACCTTGGCCTTCCTAATGGGCATTAAGCAGCCGTCCTTTCACACGAAGCCAAGCTGCACTTGAAAGCCTTCAACATAGGAAACAGGAGTGGTTGCCAGCCAATCAAAGCCACAAAACAGACAGAAGAAAACCAGAAACACCAATCAATCAAACTCCAAGTCCAGTGAACACAGACTTAAAACTCCCAGCACCAATCAGAATAGGCAGGCCTCGAATTTAAATCAAAAGCTGTGAGACCCACATCCATACAGAAGGCCTGATGATGGCAGATGATATTCTGCTGAAACGTTGCTACAGCTTTGAAAGCACTACAATGATGTGCGGATAATACCCGGAAGGAAGCTGAAATAGCACACATGTAAGTACCGCGAAAGCTTAAAAAAACATATATCATATGCTGTTAGCTTCCCTCGGGTATTACCCCACACCATTGGTAGTGCTGCTTAAAAGTCTGTCGGCAACATTTCAGCAGAATCTCATCTGCGATTCATCAGGCTTCTGTATGGAGTTTGTATGTGGGTCAGGTCTCACAGCCGTTGGTTTTAAATTTGAGGCTAGCGTATCCTGATGGTGGAGTCTTGTCTGTGTTTATTGGACTTGGGAGTTTTGTTTGATTGGTGGTTTCTGGTTTCTTCTGTCTGTTTTGTTGGCTTTGATTGCTGGCCACGCTCTGTTTCTTGTGTTGGAGGCTTTCAGTGCAGCTTGGCTTCGTGTGAAAAGCGACAGGCTGTGATCTATCAGGAAGCTAGGTTTCATACTGGGGTGCCTGGTTGGGGCGGTGTTTTGAAGGGGGGGGGGGGCTGGGGGGGGAGGGCATCAGAGGCGAGTCTGGTTTGTTGCCCCAGGTGTTTGCCGGCTTGTGATTGTGGAGATCTTTCTATTTGGCTCTCTGATGATTCTGTGGCTGCGTTTTCTATAGTTGGCTAGGTTTTGGGTGCCATTGAAGTTAATGTTTGTGGACCTGTCGTTTTCATGTGTTTGCCGACTAGTGGAGAGGTCATGTATGTATATATATATATATATATATACATATATATATGTGTGCTGTTCAGCCTTCCTTCGGTGTATTATCCTAACGTCATTCATTGTAGTGCTTTTAAAGTTGTAGCAACGTTTCAGCAGAATCTCATCTGCCATCATCAGACTTCTGTATGGATGTTCCATACAGAAGCCTGATGGCAGATGTGATTCTGCTGAAACGTTGCTACAACTTTGAAAGCACTACAATGACGTGTGATAATACTCGAAGGAAGCTGAACAGCACATATGTATGTATATATATATATGTTTGTGTGTGTGTGTGTGTCTGTGTGTCTGTGCATCATCTGTGTGTCTGTGTCTGTGTCTCTGTAGGTAATTATAAGAGAGAGGAATTTCCCTCATTTTATTCTTGCACCAACAATCTCAAGAAGCAAGCTGGATTGGTAGATGGTCATTTACTCCAAATGTCTTCCAGTAAGCTTCCCAGTCCACTGAGAGCATGAAATAAATAATTCCCTTGTTTGTTTGTTTGTTTATTTATTTATTTATTTATTTATCAAGCAAGTATTAGATAACAGATATAAACATGGTCATTAATACGTGAAATAGATACTAATAAAAAAGAAACAATAGAATAGGGACGGTAGGCACATTGGTGCACTTATGCACGCCCCCTACAGACCTCCTAGGAAAGGCGTGAGGTCAATAGGAAGAAACCACAGGGTCTGGGGAAGAAACCACAGAGTCAGGTAGAGTATTCCAGACATTGACCACTCTGTTGCTGAAGTCGTATTTCCTNTTCTTTAGGTCTAAAATTTCAAGTCTGGTGGCATAAGGTATTCTGCTACGAGAAGAGAAGTGGAGAAATATGTGAAATATGTCTGGACTTTATCGACTGTATTAATATCAGTTATGTAATGCAGATTCCAGACTGATGAGCTGTATTCAAGTATTGGTCTAGCAAATGTTTTGTATGCTCTAGTTAGTAGTGTGATATTACCAGAGAAAAAGGTACACAGGATTATGTTAACAACTCTTAATGCCTTTTTGGCTATGTAGTTACAGTGGGCTCTAGCACTTCGGTCATTAGAGATGATACTCCAAGGTCCTTGACATAGTTGGGGTCATCAACAAGGTCTTGATTATTCAGCTTGTATTTTAGTTTCTGATTTTTTTTGCCGATATGTTAGACAGAGCATTTGTTTGTTGAGATTTGAAGTTGCCATTTGTTTGACCATTCTGACACTTAGTTGAGGTCATTTTGAAGAGTAGCAGTATTGTCAGTGTACTGAATAGCTTTACATCATCAATAAACAGAACCCAGTTGCTCTTAATATGATCATAGAGGTCATTTATGTAGAGTATGAACAGAGTTGGTCCTAGAACTTTGCCTTGGGGGACACCACTGTTGACAGGTACAGGATTTGATAGGGTGTTCCCTATTTTGACCGTTTGTTCCCTGTTTGACAAGTATGCGTCTGTCCAGTTACATAGTTATGCAGGTTTTCAAACATTTTGATCACCATAGCATTCTAGTTTATTACTGAATACTACAATATTTTACACATTTTCTTATTAAAAATCTTCTATTTGCAAGTACTTCAGAAACTTTTGATAGATTGAACTATGTTTTAAATATCAGCTTCCATATTTAAGAAGCTTACTGTTAGCAGTGTACAAGACATTTGTTTTGTGGAAAAAATGCACCAGAAAAGCAACATGATTCTCTTTTGTTGAAGCAAAAAAGAAACACAATTTGTTTTGTTACAGTACTTTATACTGCCTCATTTACAGCACTTTGTACTGCTTCTAGTTGCCTCCTATCATTTACCAACATTAGAGAAGGCTGCAGCAAAGTTAAAAACTGATCAGGATGCATCATCGTTTGGAAAAGAACATACTGGAGAAGGCAGGCAGCTATGTTCTCCCGTATAGCTCATCAAAGTTTGAGATAAATCCTACTGGGACAGATGAGTGGCATATTTTCTTCAGTGCTGCCTGCTGAATGATGTGGAGAAGCTGCCATTTTGCCTCTTTTGACAAGTATTGAGAACACACTGTTCTCTTTCTTCCATCTCCTCCACATTCCTCTCTGTAAAACTCTTTTGCTCCTCTTTTGCCTCCTCTTTTGACAAGTATTGAGAACACACTGTTCTCTTTCTTCCATTTCCTCCACACTCCTCTGTGTAAAAGCTTTTAGTGAGCAATTTAGAGGAGATGAGCAGTGTATCTTTTGCAGCATCCACCAAGAGCTTTGCAAAGCAAAGTAAAATAGTCTCTTCACTTTACCCTTAGATGTGAGGTGGTTACACTTTTTTTACAAAGCAGCTCCAAGGGAGCTTGCTTAAACATTTATCAATTTTCTTCTCACTAATTCTCAGCTGAAAGCTAATGTTCTCACATCTGTGAAACCTCTGAAACCATACAATTTCCAGTGATGACATGAACTAACAAGCATTTAAGAAAAAAAAAGTTTATTCCTGGTGAAGGAAGACAGAATGTTATGATCATAGGTGATCCTTCAGGAATCTGCCTCCAATTCTTCATAGGATAATTTTTCATGCTTCCTTATGATGAAACAGGAGGAGCTGGCATCGCAATGCTACTGCATGCAATCTTGGAGGTCTGAGATTGCAGCCGATATCTTTGCCCCTGGATGGTCCAAAAGGACCTAAACCATCCCGAAGAGATGGTGATAATGAAGGGCGCATCCTGTAGATCCCAGGGATATCACAAAGTCACTGGTTAATCCAGGAGAAGCCCTTTTTCCAGCGGCAGAGAGGCAGCCACCAAAGCTGCTGAAGTTGGGACAGCTCCGAATGGAAGAGGTTGAAAGAGATGTCGATCTGGTGAGAAATTGTTCTTTTATTATTCTCAGACTTAACAGACTTTTTAAAGGACACCCTAAAGGGGAATAAAAGTTTTGACAAGACTGAATTAAGCGGGCGGTTTTTTAAACAGGAAAGTGTCCAAAGTAAGGCTTTGCTTTATGTTTTTTTTTTTTTTCTCATGGCTAGCTTTTATTAGTGAATTCTAGCATTTGCCTAACTGGACTGGTTTTTTCCTCTATTTATATCTATTTTTTTCTTCTTCTTTTTGATTTTGGGTAATATTTTGAGGTTAGAGGCTCCTTCAGTTATACTTGGTTGTTGTTGTTTTTTTTTTAAACTTTTATTATGTTTTGTCGCGGAAAGAGGGGGAGAGCGAGAGTAAAGAAACTTTGGTAAACAACTGCCAACTAGAGGCTTGAAAAAATATCTTAGATGAAAACTGAGAAAAGTGAGAAAGAAAGCTCTGAAATTCTTTTTCCAAAGGACATGCTAGCGTGATTAAAATAGAGGGAAAGAGCAACCGGAAGAGTGTTACTGGCCAAAGGGGTGGGGGTTTTTCCCTTTCTTCTTCCTCCCTGGGATTTTCTGTCAACAATTGAAACTTGGCTTTGGAAGTTTGGAGAGAGCTCTGACAAGAGCCCTTGATATTTTAAAATAAGTGCAGTTGTGTGTTTTTTATTTTCCTTAAGTTACCCTTACCAGCTGTTACTGTTCATTTTTCTTTTTAAAACCTTTATTTTTTAATATTTTCCATCTTTGTCTTTGTATTTTAAAGGGAAAAGGCCTGCAAAAATTTTCTTTTTTTCTTCCTTCCTTTCTTCTTTGGGATTTTTTGTTTTCAATATTTTTTTTTTTAATTTGAAGATTCTCAATTGGATTAAGGTGTTTGAAGAACCTGAAGAATTACTTTTTTAAAATTCTTTTTTATTTTTTGGTTTTTTTTTTTCAACTTTTTTTATTCTTCTCGCTTCCTTTCTACCTAATTACTGATTGGATTAAGGTTAAGAAAGAACCTGAATAATTTTTTTCTCCTTTTTCTTTTTATTATTATTGGTTTTCTCTCTACTATTCTTAACTTTTTCATTTTGGATTATAATTGGCTATTTCAATAATTGGAATTAGGGTTTAGAAGAACTGAGATCCCCGAATTAATTTAACATGGAAGTAGGAAGTTTTATAGCTTCTGGCTCCTCAACTTCTACTTCTGCCTCCCGATCCATCTGGAGGACAACGTTCAATTCAGACAATGTTAAGCAAGATAAAGATCAAGAAAGAGTGACTCTACAGATGATTAATCAAGGAATCCAAGAACTTAAAAATAAACCAAGATATCGCACTGAAAAGAGACCAGAAAACATTGAGCCAAAAGGAACAGAGAAAACTGATGAGAAAGGTGGGAGAATGCTATTATTCAACAGAAGTGATGTTTGAAGTACGATGAGAGAATTCCAAAAAATTAAAGAAGAAGATAAACAAAAGAGACCAAGAAGATTGGAGATATCATATCAGATAAACAGTGGCTGAAACAAATAAAAGGTGGGATACTGAAAATGGGAGATGACAGATTAAATACTATCACTCAGATTTCAAAACATGAGGAAGAAAAAGGACAAAACTAGCTGAATTAATGTGAAATATGGCTGAAGCTTTGGAAAATTAACAGAAGAGAAGATGATGGATGGGTAAGATGAGGTATTCCGAGTTTTTTACAAGAATTATGTGATAGAAATAACCTACAAAGAGAAGTTCATATCAGATTACAAAAAAAGTAATTAAAACACAAATATTAACAAGTGGTAAGAGAGAAACATTGAAAATAGCAAAGGCAAGGAGATTGGTGGTTTTAAAGCAAAATACCCAGAAGAGTGAGAGAGAATGAGAAGACAATAATCAATTTTTGACTAGTAAAATTTTTTTTGAAAAAAAGAAGGTGAATTATAGATGGCTAATCCCAGAAGGGTTAATT
Source organism: Laticauda laticaudata (assembly GCA_004320025.1). Lineage (NCBI taxonomy): Eukaryota > Metazoa > Chordata > Lepidosauria > Squamata > Elapidae > Laticauda > Laticauda laticaudata. The sequence goes on along the minus strand of BHFT01066165.1, from coordinate 25,215 downwards.
GTTTAATGGCAAGAACAGAGTATATAAGAAAATGATCAATCGAGAAGCAGAATTATTTTATGCAGAATTTTTTTGGAAAAGGAGAGAGGAGGCAGAAAAAGAGATTTCACTATATTGAATTTCAAGATAACCAAATGGAGACTGAAAAAAAGAAGAAGGCGCATAGGTGGAATTGGTGGAGAACTAAAGAACAACGTGAACCAAGAATCTATGAGATGCTGCCAAACTTAATTTATAAGAGCATCATTATGGAAAAGAGAAAAAACTGATTCAATGAATATAAATGGACTTAATTTCAGCTGTTAAAAGAAAGGAAATATTTTCACAATTAGAGAAACTAAAATTTGATATAAATTTGTTCTTACAAGAGTACAATTATAAAAAAACACATTATGAACAATTGTTGATACAACCAACAATTAGGGAAACTATTTACTTCATTTGACTCATGTAAGAAAAGAATAGTGGTTATTATATATCAAAGAGACCATTTCAAGCAAAATTGATTTATACTGATGAAGACGGAAGAGTATTAATGGTGGGAAATAATGGACAATAATACGAAAAACGACTCTTGATTGTAATTTATGCTACCGAATGGATAAACAAGAATTCTATAAAATTTACACAATGAAAATAATTGAACCTGGACTATGTCAATAATAGTTATGATGGAGAATTTCAGTGGAATTGTGACAATAAACTGGACTATATACAAACAACAACAACAAAAAGCAGAAATTGGAAAAGAACTCTCCCTAAATCCTTTTTTTTTAAATGATAGATAAAAATGAATTTAAAAGATAATATGGAGAGAAAGAAATGTTAAAACCAACACTCACTTTTTTACTCACAATAGACATTTTAACATGGTCAGAAATAGATATGATTTGGACTCAACAGAAATTAATATCTAATTTCCAAAGAACAAATGATTGAAACAAGTACTTGGGAGACACAATCCAATGACAATTAAATGGAAAGGCAAAAAAGAAGATTGAGATGTTTACGTTAAATAATACTATTACTAAAGGAGAAGGATTTATACAGCGGATGGAGAAATAATTGGTTTTTTTTACTTAGAGAAAATAAAAAAAGAAGATACTTCAATCGCAGAACGTATGGGACCAATGAAGGCTATATGCTAGAGGCCTTGATAATAGACTATACACTAAGGAAAAGGAACATGAGGAAAAAGGCAAGCCAAACGGAAGCTTTAGAAAGATGAAAGTAATAAAAGACTCAAAAAAGAAAATACAAGAAAAATGCCACAGAAAAAAAGCATAAGCTAAAAACTGGATACAAAGTAATTAAATGAGTTTAATAGAGAAAGAAGAATTAGCACAGAAAATTAAAAGTGCTGCAACAGAATTATTTTGAGGGATGCAAAACAAACCAGGTCGATGGTTTAGCATACAAATTGAGAAAGGGAAAAACGAATCAAGGAAAATGCTGCAGTTAATAGTATGATCAAGGTCAAGTTTTGCCTACGGCAATAAGAGAAGAAGGAAATCAATTCAATACTTTTTTCTGGGAAAATTATATGAAGTAAGAGAAAATTATGAAGAGGAAAAGAATTAAAACAGTAATTTAACGAATGCTAAATCTACCTAAGATACTTAAAAAAAGAGCTGAAAAAATGTTAGAAGCAATATAACTATGATGGAGTTAACCGAAGCACTTAAAAGCAAAAAATAATGGGAAGGCACAGGCCGCAGATTGGACTTCTGGCAGAATTATATAAAAAAACATTACGAAAGAATCATTGAACCTTCCATGCTAGACAGTCATGGAAATGAAGTTATGCTAAAGAAGAAAATAACCTAAAATTGGTCAGAAGCCTATATTACACTTATTCCAAAAGACGAGAACCTGATCCATTACAAATTAAGAAATTAATAGCCCATTTCTTTATTAAAATGGCCGATTAATAAATCTTCGCTTCAATATTGGCAGAGACACTCAAAATATTTAAAATAATTTTTATTCATTCTGACGCAATAATGTATTTCTGCAAAGACAAATTAAAGATAATATGAGAAGTAAATATTGGACACTTTGGATATTATGAGGCCTCACCTCCCACAAAACAAATGGCTTTGATATTTTTAGATGCACAAAAAGGCAATTTGATAATGTGAACTGGAGATTTCAATGTTATTATTATTGGAACAGAATGGGCTTTGGCCAGAAAAATTTATTCAAGCAATACAAGCATATATTATAAGCAAACGGCAAAGGTAATGATAAGAGGGAGAATTACAGACTCTATCAATATATAAGAAAGGTATAAGGAAGGTTGCCCACTATCACCCTTGGCTATTTTCATATTTTCTTGGAATTGTTTTAAATAGAAACATTAGAAACTAAAAGAGTAATAAAGGAATGAAAATTAAAAAGGAAGAATTTAATTGCAAGCTTTGCGGATGACTTGGCTTTATTTTAGAAGACCCTCTATAAACAGCACCAAAAACTATTGGAAAAATAGAGAAGCAGTCCGTCTGAAAATAACAGATAAGACAAAGATTTTGACCAAAGAACATTTAACTAAGACACATAAAGAAGAATGGAGAGATGTATTGAAAATTCAAGTCACCAATAAGGTTAAGGTATTGGGGATATATTTGACAGCAAGATGTGGTAACATTAAAAGAGAACGAATTACCTTAAATTAACAACAGATAGCACTAGACTTGACGAAATGGGAAAACCTACCAATTGTCAGAGTAGGGAGAATTCAAAATAAAATGATATTGATCCAGGAATTCCTATGATTTTTATCAAACCTGAATACCAATTAGGCTTGGCAAGAGACGATTTGAAGATTTAAACAAAATTTGTGTTGAAATACTCATTCACACGTAACACAGTATAAAAGGTTAAACTCTTTAGAAAGATGCAGCTGTAGAGGATGGAATTGCTGCTGCCTAATTGGGAAGTTGTACACCAACGACAAATTGACATGGGAGTTAAGGAATGGAACATTACAAGAATACTAGATTGTTGCTATTAGAGAGAACATGATCGTTTGTTGGGTGGCATGCCATTTCTTTATTGGTAATAACAGGGAACTAAAATAAGCGGTTGATTTTAGAAGACATCATAATACGGGAAGGTCTCTGTGGTTTAAATTGGGAAGAAGATTAAAGAACAATGTTATTTGGAAAAATTCCATGTCTGGTTATCGAATATTGAAGCATTTTCTTATCCTATAACTTACAAGAAGGAACAAACGTTAGTATGGGGGAATTTTGAATTAAAAGGGTGAACTTAAATCTATGCAAAAAACTAGAGGAAACAAGGTATAAAGATGAATTGGATTTCTTTAGCGCAAACATTCAAGGTATGAAAAAGACTTTAAACAGAAGGTTCTATAATAAATTGATTGATTCTAGATAAGATTTTGAATAGGGGAAGGTACTGATGAAAAGGTGATTAAAAAATTGTAATGGATATTTATTAGAAATTAAATGAGAAGAAGAACAAGTTAAAAGAAACTATGATTGCTGGGGAAGAATTTTGGATATGGGATTGATAATAGAGAAATGGCAAAAATTGTGGTCTAAAATTAAAAATGACAATGGTAAACGCACATTTAAAGAAATTTGTATAAGATGTTTTACAGGTGGCATTTTCTTCCTGAATTAAGAATAGCAAGAATGTTCAAGAATAAAATGCAAAAGATGTGAGAAAGTGTCATCAGGATACCTGCCTCATATTCTCCATATGTGGTGGAGCTTGTTGCAGATGACAAAAATATTAGACTAAAATCCACACGTGGTTTGAAAAAATGACTAAAAAAGCATATAGATTTAAAAAACGCAAGAGATTATTTTTATTGCGGAATTCTACCTGATACATACAGCAAAGATTTAAAATACTTGATTGTAAATGTATTAAACAGCAGCTAAGGATTGTAATTTGCTAAAAACTGGAAAATAAAAAAATACCATTGCAGGAGGAAATTAATCAGAAAAAACTGGAATGTGCGAAATGGTAAGATTGACATTTGAAATTTGAGAACAAGGATAAGCAGTTTACAAAATTTGGGACCTTTTCTATCAATGGCTAGATAACAAAATATTAGTAATAGAATATGTAGAATTATAGAAATAACGAATATATAAAGATTGTATTTCTTTTTTTATTAATTATTTACATAATATAAATGTTTTTAGGATAGATTTTGGAAGGACAATATGAATTGTTTATAAAATAACTAAGTAAAGTATAGCTATTTCGCAAAGTATGATGAACAAAATTATAGTCAAATGATTGATTAATAATAATAGGATATTCAATTTCCTATAATATGAGTTATAGTTATTATGTAATGTAACTGTAATTGAGACTATGAAATCGATGCACAAAAAATTTGTAAACCAACCGACACACTGTACACTTACGGAAGAAAGTTGGATGTTTTTATGTTTTGTTTGTTTTTGTTTGTCCTTAAAAATCAATAAAACTTAACCAAAAACAGAAAAAAGAAAAAAGAGTTTACTCCTGGTGAAGGAAGACAGAATATTATGATCATAGGTGATCCTTCAGGAATCTGCCTCCAATTCTTCATAGGATAATTTTTCATGCTTCCTTATTTGTTTTTATGAATGAGCAAAACTGGAATTTCAGCAGCTAGAATTTCCTCTATTTACTTCTTTCAAACTTCAAAATACATTGCACCATATCCCTTTTCCCATTACATCCTTCATTGGATCATTTTGTGCACCAATTCCCACTACTAATTTGATGTAATTAAAATATAAAATAGAATAATTTGCACAATTTCAAAGGTCCTCTCTCCATATTGTGAGTTTTGTTTTTTTTCTGTTAGTACCTAGTGCGAACAATTCCCTATCTTCACCAGCTGAAACACTCCAAATTCATTTACTGATAACTGTTTAGTAACACTGAAAGGAAGCAGACTGGAGAAGAAAGTCCTAAAAAATTGAAGAGGGTTATGATTATATTTCCTTTTAAATTTTATCCTTGAATACTTTTTGACCTGTGCAATGGGATATTTCAGTTTAATATTTTATTATTTAAATATATTTTCCAATATTGTTGTTCATATTCCTGTGAAACTGGTTGAAAAATTTTAATCCAATTTGGGCCTCTTATCACTTTCCAGATTGGCAGCTTGACACTACATTTTCAGAACTCTCAATCTTTATTTGAATACACCTTTATCTTTATTTTGATCCAATCATGGCCAAACATTTGATTAGAAGACAACTGTGAAATTCAAGGAGATCTTTTTGAAATAACATTTCATGTCAATGCATCCCTGATCCAGTGCAGCAGGCAACCTGTGAGCCCAACAACTCACAACCATATTAGCATTGGATATATAAAAATAGAACTGATTAACATTGCAAACTGTTCCTATCTGAATAGTACAGCTATGAAATTGCATTGTAGTCGAACTTTTTGTTCTTCCTCCACATATAAGTTCACAGTTGGCAGAGTCTACATCATGAAATTATGTCTCCTTTTCTCACTTGCCTGTTTCTCTGACACCTCTGCTAATTGGCATAGGGAAAATTATGATGGGTGCAGAATGCAGTCATCTAAGGCCTACCCAGAGTTAATTAGTTAGTTTTTGGTTAGTTTTTGGCACCAGTTAAAGTAGTATAGTTTTCAATGCATTTCTGAGCCCAATTTAAAGTCTCACTTATATAAGTTTGCTTCCAACAAGCACAGTATTGACTTGTCCATTGTTGAGAACAGTTAGTGGGCATGGAGAAGAAGCTACTTCATCAGGCATCAAGGAAATCTCTGAAAACTAATTTATTTCTTGGGATATTTCTTAAGTAATATTTTTATGAGACCATAATAATTTCAGGATTCTGTTTTTTAGAAATAGAAGGAAATGTTTTGCTTTATTCTCCTTGGTATTTATTAACTATGACATATATTGTTGTACTATTTTATTCTGCAAGCCATTTTAGGAATGTCTATAACATCAAAGCATTTGAAACAAATACATAGGAAAGACTGAAGTCATGCAATATGAAATGTGAGTATTCTTACATTTAGCCTTAGATAGCAATCAGTTAAGATCTTCTTAACAGGCTGTGGATAAATATTTGTGTTTTCAGATGATGGCTGAAACTAGATTTTTAAAATGGGAATGTACAAAGTAATGCACAGACATCTGAGCCCTCCACATATAATTATTTTTCAACCTTTACACAGAACAAAAAAAGCATTTCATTATGTGAAATCCTCAGAGAACGTAAGAAACATAATAGACCATGAAGGTTAATTTCTTCCATACCACTGACTCCCTATTTTTGCATATGTTGAACTACATTCATACATAGAAATCAAAATGACAAGTTGGTTGTAAAATTTTATCCTGAATGCTAATGTGACAAGTTATATGGAGACCAAATGATAAGAGGAGGGGAGAATTCATTTTTCTCATTGTTCTGCCTACTGGACTATTCAGCCATAAAGCATGTCAGGATTAGAAGCTAAGGACATAGTATGGTGTATGTCTACAGAAATTCCATCTTCTGATCAAATTAATCAACTAGCAGTTCTCCAATTGGAAGTGTTTACTATTCTGTTTAGGTGGCCAAAACAATATTGCATCCATTCCATTGTCCAAAAAATAGTGATGCAAATAAAATATGTCAAAATGATAAAAATATCCATGAAAACATTATTATCTAAACTATAACATTGTGTACTTGTATTTTGATACTCAAAGGAAGTATGTAAATCATAGTATTTGCCTGATGACATCATGCATGCGTCATTGTTTAATCTTTTTTCTTCATCCAGAAGATGCCTAAACCTAACAGAGTCATCTCTTGATAGCACTGGAGGTCTTGTGCAGGATTTTGGATTAACCTGGATACCTTTTCTGGAAAATATCAATGTCCTTGATGAGATGGTCAGTCAATAGTGGCTCATGTCTTTTATAATGAACATGAATGCACTGCAGTTATTGCAAATTCATGCAGAATAGCACACATTGGAATTGGTATTCTGTTCAGATGGAATGGAAATTTGTAGGTGGAAAAGCTATGTGTGCATTCTTTTCACAGATTGTTTCCTGGTAATGATAACTGGTATTATGTCTGTATAGGTGCAGAACCATTTAAAGATAGTTTCTTCGATGTGCCTGATGGTTTAGATCAGGGGTGTCAAAATCAGGTCATCACAGCATCATCACATGATATATCATGACTTTTCTCCCCTTTGCTAAACCAGGCATGGGCATGGCCAACATGTGAGGCATCCAGCCGGTGGGCCGCAAGTTTGACAACCCTGGTTTAGAGCATTTCTTAAAACCCTTGGGAGAATTTCCCACATTGTCTGTTATCAGTACTGTTAGGAATATAAGTCACCTAACAGGTATTTGGGTTAGAAATATATAAACCAGGATAAACATTTTAAAATTGTTATCGTTAAGAAAATGCAGAATTGTAATTGGGTGTGGTTTCTCGAACGGCCATAAGATGAGCCAGAAACTTGGGTTGTTTAGTCTTAGTCTCAGAAGAGAATGTGTCTGTTTCCTTCTGTTGGAAAGTATTGCCGTTCCTCCATTTTTCCTAATTGACTGCTATTTCTGGATTTGATGTAAGNGTAAGTTTGTTACTGAACTGTTTTTGACACTGGAATTTGTTATTGGATTATCCCTGGATTGAAAAACTGACTGATTTACTTATGAATGACTTTGGACTGCTTATTTTGGACTTTGCTTAACGTTTCTGGAAGTAAAAACCTACATTTACTTTACAGTCTATCTGTCTACAGTCTACAGTTCTGTGTGTGTATTATTCAAACGCTTCTCTCAAATACATCTCCCTGTATGCACTCATTCTCCTCACAGGGAATTATCTCAACAAGTACTGTTAACAGAATCAGCAGATAACCTGATTAATCCAGGACTGTGAAGACAGCATAGAAAGCTGCTATTATTGTTCCTAAGAGTTCTCTTTCTTATCACAAAGCCAGATCAGCTGAGAGCTGAATTTGATAAAGCATATGGAACTGTCAGATGAAGCATAAATGTAGAATTCTCTATATGGATCATTACAAAGTGAGGTCCATCAAAAATTCAATTTAAACTTTTGGAGGAAACAAGGGCTTATTTCCCTCATCCCCACATAATTGGGATGGCCTTACTTTGCCTTATAGTATTTCATCTCCTACAAGATGCTGGAGAAAATGAGGTGACAAATTGATGACTTGTTGAGAGCAATTTGAATGTTTCTTTGTGGATAATGTCAGTTGGACTCATCACATTTCATTATCGGGCCATGATGATGAACCCATGGTACATGTGCCAGAAATGGCATGCAGAGCCACCTCTGCCAGCATGCAAGCCATCGCCCCAGATCAGGTCCACTGCACATGCACACGTGCCTCCCACCAGCCGATTGTCGGGTATCTGCCACATATGCACAGGGGGCAGGGCGCATGGGGGACACATGCGCAGAGGTGCAGGATGAATGTGGGGGGTCATGCATGCATGCACAGGGGGGGTCACATATGCATTGCATTATGAGTGATACACGCATCCAGTTTTGGTACACAGCAACAAAAAGGTTAGCCATCACTGTTACAGGGAATTTATGGAAATATATTGTTGACAATTATATGATTTCTTATCCTGGATTCTTTAAAGGTTGTAGAATTCCAAAATATAGACAGAGATTGTACAGACATGAGGGTTACTTGCACTCCCAGCCCATTACATTTCTGCTAAGGCATTATATTTGGAGAAGTTGGTCAAAGCTGTCTTGAAAAAGGAACATATTTCATTGCCTAAAGGGCACAAGAAAAAGATCTCTGCTGAAAAAAAAAAGTCCCTTTACTCAGGAGAGTCAGTTTCTAATATTCAAGTTGTGCAAAAACAAAAGAAAAGAAAACCCAACCTGGACAGGATTAAATTTTACTAATCCCATTCTAAATAGATTTTTCTCTGAGATTAAAACTGCTTTGATAATATCAATGAATGAACTATTGTGATACTAGATAAGTATGTGTGAGATTCTGCTTCTTTTGGATCTCTTAGCAGATTTTAATACAGTTGATCACAACATCTTTCTGTATTATCGAAGAGAATTGGTCCTTGGAAAGCATTGCTTTACAGTGGTTCCATGTTCAGAAGGTAGGTACTGAGGAACTATTGCCTGACATTTGGCTATTGAACAGAATTCCAGTCTCCTTCTGTCTGTTCCCAGTTAACATTGAAATCATCCTAAATTTTAGAAAAGTTAAGAAATGAAGTTAGGAAATAGCAATAGCACTTAGAATTATATACCACTTCAAGAGCTTTATAGCTCTTCTCTTTACAGAGTCAGCATATTGCCCCTAATAATCTGTGTCCTCATTTTACTGACTTCAGAAAGATGGAACTTGATTCTCACTTGAGCAGGTGAGAATCAAACAGCCAAACAGCTGGCAGTCAGCAGAAGTAGCCTGCATTCTATCCAATGTGTCACCATGGTTCTTATATAATAATCAGATTAGAATTGTCTGATTAGTCCTAGTCCTATTTCCAATGTGGCTGCACTTCTGAAATAACAGGTTCACATTCCAAGGCTGAACTGTTATCCCTAACAATCATAGATTCATAGGTAAAAGCTATTGTGAAGACATCTTTGCATAAATATCCTTAGTCCCTTAATACACATAACCTGACTAATTAATGGACTACCTCTTCTATATGACCTGTCCCTTAGTTAACATCTGCAGGATAGACACTTTTAAATGATACAACTATTGTCTGGACAACTTCTTCCTGACTTGGGAAAAAAACATTTTGTTGCATTTAGCTCAGGAATGTACTTTTTCAGAAGCTGCATTTCCTACTCTTTCAAAGTTTAAAAAACATGTAAAAATGAATTTCTTTTCCCAGGCTTTTTATTGTTAAAATATTAGTACTAGTGTCTTGAGTACTTGCAGACTAGAAAAAAGGATAATAAATAAATGCACACATGGAGATAATGCAAATTGCATAATGTATGGATTTGAAATAATGGGACTTTCTGTTCATAGTAAAATTAAGTTCCTGGGGCATACACACACACAAACATCCTGTTTAAATACTAGTGAATGAAATGAAAAACAGATGAATGAAAATGAAATGAAAAACAGATCATAAATTCATAATTTAAAAGAGATGTACATCAGACGTATAATGTAGAATTTTCCCATAACTTTATTTCTCACGGTCTCAACACTTTTCTTCCAGCCCAGAACTTATATGATTGCTTCTTCTGTTTAATGCTTATGTATATCCATCTCATCCACCACTTTTATTTTCCAAAATTCCTCTTTTCTCACCATTTCCCTTCTAGTCTCCATGTGACTATGCTTCTTTTGGAATCTAATACATGATATTGAAGCTGTTATATTTACCCAAATTGGCACTTTAAAAAGTTCAGTAGCAGCCCTTTGCTTGAATGGAAGATAATGGGGCAAAATTATTCGTTTTCATTTGTTGGAGAAATGGAGTCAATAAGCAAGTCAACCCCCAATTTTTATCTAGGTGATAGTAGCACCAAAATTAGTTTGTTGCAAATTTTAAATTTTTTGTGTAGCTAAAAGTGATTGTCACTTTTTCTTTTCTTTTGCAATGACATTTCACAGGAGTTGTGTTTTTCTTTTGAAAAGGGTGGAAATCCTTCAGATCAGTGACCATTGATCCAAAAATAAAACAACAGGGATATCATGAAAACGACAAAGGAAATGAACATCAAAGTAATTCTTGCTGGAAACTTTGCAGCTGAGACAGACATGAAGGAAAAAATTACAGGGGAAAATTAAACAACAGACCAGTAAAGAAAAAAAACTAACAGTCAACCACTCTAGTTTAAAATTGCTTATCTGAAAAGCCAGGTCAGATGAAGGCATTAATAAGTGTTTCTTCTGGAAAGAACGTTGCTTGCTTTTCCCATTCTAAAGAGAAGACCAACTCCAACTTTCCATCCAAAAGCAAATTGCAAATCATGTCTTTTTCAGATACATACTATTGTACAAAAGTATATCATTTGTAAGATCGATACACTAAGCTTGCATTACAAACTTATTTCTTAGAATAGGTAACAACTGTAGGTAGGTTTTTGCAAACCATGGAACAATTGATAAATATTCTAAAACTGACTTGGATTAGGACAAGTGTTTTAATAGCTATTGTTCCAAAACATGACACACTATTATTCAAAGAGAAAAAGAAGCAGTTATGCCATCTTCTTAGCCTTTAAAAAAATTACAAGTCATTAAACTATCCTACTTGGTAAATTGGTTCATATTACTATTAGTAAATGATTAGGAAAAAAAGAAATTTAACTATAATATATAGTTAAGAACTACAGTAAAAAGGGAGAGGGTAGTAAAAGCCTTAATAAGCAAACGTAGTCTGTTATTATTGTGTTGTAAACCACTAAGCTAACAGAGTTTGTAAGCCTATTTTTATGTCCTTTAATGTACTAGAATTTGAATTTGAGATGTTACGGCTTTCTCTGTTTTCTACAGTCCCTTCTTCAAAATTAATGTCCTTTTTGTAATTTTCCTATAGAATAAGATCCTTCTTGGAAAAGTGTCAAACTTCTTAAATTAGATCCCTGCTGAAGAACAGGTGTGATTGTGCTATATCTTGGCTCTTTTGACTCTATTATGTCATATGCATGTATAAAGAAAGGTAAAATGAAATTACTATTTACTCTCACTCAGTGTTAGCATGCTATGAAATTTACTTTTGTCCACTTTACAAAGTTAAGTAAGGCAACATCATAGGTCAGAACTTAATCGGGCATCTCATTCTCTTGATACTATAGTACAAAATTGGGAACAAAGGAAATGGTTTGGAGAAAGGCAGATTTTTTTACAAAAAAACACTATGCTATTTAGGAAGCATCATAAAAATAAATAAAATACCAATCTTTTTTTCTTATCACATACAACAGTTTATCAGAACTGAGAAAAATGCAGTCAGGTCATTGCTCTCAGGAACTACTTATTTGTTTTGGGATAGATTTATATCTCGAGAAATGAAGATGACATGCACGGCAATTTTGCTTCTTTTTTTTCCTGCATAGCAACAAGGTTGTAAATTAGTCTGAGCTGAGAAAAAAGTGGTCCAAAGTTATCCAGTGAATGATCATGGCTAACGGTGTATTTGAAGCAGAATTTCCCCAATCTAAAAGACGAATCAGTACTTCATACTATATAAATAAGCTTCTCTTGGGAGTCATTTTGAGTTTCTTCTAATTCCCTATATTACAGAATTAGATTGGATTAGCAGCCCATTTTAGAGCAGGGACGGGTTAATTAGATTCCCAGGATCACTTTTTGTTTTCATGGGATCTCACCTGATGAAGCCAAGTACACAATAGGAGTTCAGGAAGGAAGACGGGATTGATGACTAAGATATCCTTGGGAAGTTCTTTCTGACTTTTGTTTTCAGTACTTGAATTCAGTTTATATACAACTCCTTATGCATACTTCTCGTATTTTTCTTGAAGTTTTCTTCTTATTCACAGAAGCATAGTGGGGCAGTAAAAGTTTTGGGAGGTGGCAATATATTAAGAGTAACAATCCTTTTCTGCTTTCCAGCTACCAAGATAGAAAATGCTTTTCTCCTTAATCCATTGAGTCACCATTAATTGCTTCTTCTTATATTATGGTTTCAGCTCTTTCTACTAGGTTGATTTATAACCCTTAATTCACTTTAACAACTTGCTACTAATTTTAAGCTTTCCAAATTTACTCAAACTAAAAATGCTTAAAATCTGCAAATCCTAATTTTAATCAGTGAAAGCATTGACTATTTCAGTTAAACAACTGGACAAGTTTTCACCCAATTTTAAATGATTTTTGCACATCTATGCAATGGGTTTCTACAGGAAAACAATCCTGATTGTTCTTTGGAAGGGCAGATACTGAAGCTGAAACTCAAACATGTTGGCCACCAAATAAGAAGAGAGGACTTGTTGGAAAATAACCCGATGTTGGAAAAGATCGAAGGCAAAAGGAGAAGGAGATGCAGAGAATAAGATGCTTAGATATGTCATCAACACATGTAATGAACATGAATTTGCGCAAATCTAGGAGAACAGTGGAGAACAAGGGGGCCTAGCATGCCATGGTCCATGAGGTCACAAAGAGTCAGGCATGACTTAGCAACTGAACAATAATAAAATACTATACGTGCATTAATTACATTGGAGGTTTTTATATGGGATCAAAAAGTGGCTTAATATGACTTGGCAAGTAAGTTTACAGCTCCATTAAATATTTAACTTTTACTTCTTAAATACATAGCCAGTGCCTAATTATCATATTAAACAAGAGGAAAACCTTCTACGCACCAATTCAACCCACGCTTTCTATAATTTTATAAACAACAAACTAAAAGACTCAAGGTCCATCCCACCCCCAAAAAGAACCTAATGGTAAAGACTGCAATGATGACACCATTAAAGCCAACCTCTTCAACACATTCTTTGGCTCAGTATTTGTAAACAACAAAGGATCATACCCAGTATTTCCTCGTCGAACCACAAACAACTATAATGATCGAATACATATCGATTTTACAGAAGACAAAGTTGAAAAAGCACTACACAATCTAAAACCATCTCTATCTATTGAACCAGATGGAATATGTGCCTATTTCTTAAAAAAGCTATCCACTGCCATAGCAGAATCTCTAAGCATAATCTTTGAAAAATCTTTCAGGAGCCAGCTTTCCTTGCGCAAAACTATGGTCACAAGCCCACGGTCATCCCCATCTTCAAAGGAAGACCCCAGACTAATTGAAAATTACAGACCAATCTCCTTATGCTGCATCACCTTTTAAAGTCATGGACTCAATTATTAACCATCCATTATCCTCCACTTAGAGACAAACAACCTATTCTCTAATAAAACAGTTTGGTTTGCAGAAGGAAACTGTTCCTGTAATCTGCAAACTCTTGCACTGTTTAAAACAAATGGGCTACACAACTTGATCAGGGCAAGCTAATAGACGCAATCTACTAGACTTTTGTAAAGCCTTTTGAATTCAGTGGTATATGACAAACTACTACCTAAAACTAAAAAAATCTTATGGTAATCTCTGGAAACCTAACATTAACTGGATAGAAGCATTCCTGTCAAACAGACAACAAATTGGTCAAAATTTGGAGCATCCTTTTTCCCAAATTCTGTACCTGTCAAACAGTGCTGTTCGCCCCATGGCCAGTGTTCTAGGACCAACTTCTTTTTCATACTCGCCATAAATGACGGCTCTGTGATCATATTAAGAGCAATTTCATCCCTCTTCACTGATGATGTAAAGCCTAATTCAACACCCACTGAAAATGCTGCTACCTTCAAAAAGACCTTGACTAATGGCATCACGAATGGGTCAAACAAATGGAACTTCAAAAATTTCATACAAACAAGCCCTGTCTTACAATGTTGGGCAAAAAAATCAGAAAATAAAATACAGGCTGAATATATCCAAGACTTTGTTTGAATGATCCCTAAACCTCTGTTCAGGACTTGGAGTAGCTCATACTTCCCTCTAATATGACCTAAGTGCTAGAGCCGCACAGTAACTACATTGTTCCAAAAAGGCATTAGAGTTATTACCTAAATCTACATAGCTTTCTCTCTGGTAATATTACACTACTAACTAGAGCATACAAAACATTTGCGCAGACGCAATACTCGAATACAGCTCATCAGTCTGGAACCAGCACATTCAGATGTTCCTGCCATTAGACATGAGTTGAGAAAATCCAGAAAATATTTCACAAGAAGAGTTCTCCACTCGCTCTATCCATTGCAGAATACTTTATGCGCACGCAGACATTGAAATTTTAGACCTATAGGATACCTAGAAACTATGCTGGCTTCAGTTTCGATGCATAGTATGTAATAATAAAATCATACATTGCAATGTCTACCTGTCAATGAATACTTCAGCTTTAACCATAAACAAAAGAACACCAAACAATAGATCAAATCGAAGGTTAAACGCGCACTCAAACTTGATTTGGCAGGAAATACGACTTAGCAACAGAGTGATCAATGTCTGGAAACAGTACTACCGTGACTCTGTGGTTTCTTTCCCCAAACCCCAAAAACTTTAACCTTAGACTGTCTACTATTGACCTCACCCCTTTCTTAAGAGGTCTGTAGGAGGCATGTATAAATGTACCAACGTGCCTGCTTTCCCTGTCCTATTGTTTCTTTTATTTTTCTTATATGTATCTAAGTATTCATAACTATGTTTTTACTTGTAAGCAATTGACAAACCAAATAAAATAAAAAATAATTAAAACAACCCTTTCAAAATGCCATCTATTTCCAGGATTATATATTACCTCCTCATTCAGCATAAATATTATTGGATGAGCACTGTTAAAGGAAAGAATATAAATATTTGGAATGTGAATTTTGGAAGTGATTTGGGAGAAGTCCTCTGGATCTCAGAGAAGTGTGAGAGTAACATATTTTCTGCTGTTTATTAAAGCAGTCTGTCTTTTTTTGTCTTCTCAAGTCTGAAAAAAATATGTCATTTCTTTAAGAAATTAACTGTTAAAGCTGTAGCATCTAATTTTTAGGTTTGTGTGAATTTCTTTAAGCAATTAGCTGCTTTAAAAATAATAGCACACTGATACTTTGCTGTTCCTTGTGCAAGGTCCAATTTGTTTTTTTAAACCAAACATTGTTGCAATTCTTCAAATGATGTACTTTGCACATTCTCCCGTGTGCTTCAAGAAACCTCTTTCAAATGATTTATCCAGCCATAATAAATAGTGGGTATCAATATACATGCTTAAATTAACAAAAACAAGTATTACTGCTTCAATGTAACATTTTTTTTCAAGATCATGTCTAAAAGTCATATAGAAAAACAAATGAAGTTCAAAGTTTGAAAGACTTGGGTTCTATCCTTTTCACTTCTTTCATTCTAATCCCTTAGTCTTCCATCTGTCTGTATTTCTGGGTGGTTATTTCTTTCATTTATTTTTCAAGACACCAGAAACATTTATGGCTCTTCTAATCCAGGATTAATTACACTTCTTTACTTTTCTTAATTCTTAATCCAGTCTTAATTCCTTGTAAATCATCTGGACATCTAACATTTATTCCTTCCTCCTTCTAAAACTCTGACCCGATCCAGATTCAACAGCCAGAAAATCAGATTATTCTCATGGAATGTACATATCTTAAGGCATTTCTAAGGAGTTTTACGTCTCTGCAACTCAGAATCATTTGATGGGCAATTGCTTCTTAGCCAGCAAAGGAAAGGAAAGAAAGGGAAAATAAAAAGAGAGAAAAAGATGGATGTAACAGTGTTTTGTTCCCCAAACTGATTTGCAACTAAACACAGCTACATTATGTTAACAGAATATGTGCTGGTTTAATATCTTAGGCAAAATGCAGCTTTGGAACTGTGGTTTTGACAATTAAAATGAACAATCACTCTTTTGAACTTTTTTTTCCTAATTTCACCCTAACTTTGACCACACATTATCATATTGGCTGGTCTTTCTTTTCAGTCAATAAATAAATAATTCAGAGAATGAAGAAATGAAAGGTGGTTTCTACAACCATGTTAAACTTTGGAAATAAACCTCAACTGAATCCAATTAACACTCAAAGGAGATGGCACAAATCTTTTGGTATCGTAATAAGCTGTACTTAAATAATAATCATTGTCTACTTTCTTAATCCAATTGTCTGGAAGGCCTGCCTGAAGAGCAAAGAAAATTGAGTTTCCTTTTAGTGCTATTGACAGAGGAAAAACACAAACAATCAGTTAAATCACAGGCATCCACAGGAGAAGCTAGCTCATTACACCTGCCATGAAGCCTTCACACAGGTATTTCAAATAACATATTGTACACCATTTGTACCATGTATGCAATGATATTATGACTTGTACCAGATGCCATGATTAAAATTTAATTTATTCATTTCCCATATTTAAAGACCATCCATCTCCCTCATAGAGCAACTATGGTCGATGTATAAATAGGAATAAAAATGTAACAACTATACATGAACATAATGATAAACAGAATTAAAATGACAGGACTGGGGCTTCAGGGTGCTAACCAGCTCGATGGATGCATGCTTCTCTATGAACTCCATGCAAGTTAGCAGAGCCAGGGTTTACCAAAAGGCGGGAAGCATGGAGGCCACCCTTACTTCTGTTGAGAGATTGTTCCAAAAAGTGACAGTAACTCCAGAAAAGGCTTTCTTTCCGCACCCTACTAGTGAAAAATATTTAACTGCTGGGATTGGCAGCATATGACTGAATGGAAGGCCAACAGGTAAGTAAAATGTGAATCATATTTTTTGTATTTACTGAAATGTCATCCTCTAAAATATTGGAGCCAAATTTAGTCATACCAGAAGTAAACCCCTTCAAATCAAAGGAGCAAGTCATGATTATTAAGAAGACTCTTTGAGGGCAGAATTAATATATTATAAATGGTGCTAAAACTAAGACCAACTCTAAAAACAACTACATTATTTTTTTAAAAAAAATATGGTCTTAGTATGTAAAATTTGATCTTTAAAAACTGTTCATGTCATTTCACAGACTTAGAGTTGATGGCCTCTGTGTTATATCAAGAATTATTTAATGGTCTCTGTCTGATGGTGTGCAATTAAAGGTACTTTTAGTCGAGAAAAGAACATTGGTGATTTTTCAAAGAACAAAGATAAAAAAATATGCAGTATTTTATTGATTCAAAATTTTAAAGTTCCCAATGACTGTCTGAATTTCTTTAAGCAGATTTCATTTGAAGAGGGTAAACATGATTATTACAACCAAATTAAAATTTCAGGGAGGCATGTATAAGGGAGAAATTTTGAGGAGTTATTTTTAGCTCTCTTCCCAACAGCAACTGTCTTGCAACATCCAGATCCAATTACAGTTTGTTTTTTGTTGGGACTGTCTAAACAAATACAGTATAAATTTGGACACTTGCTGCTACTCATGTTGTGGTTATTATTTTTTTTTTCTTCCACAGAAATTAATAAGTTTCAAGAAGACACAGTCAAGAACATTGCACCTTGATCTGAGCTTGCAGTACAACCTTGTGATTAAATAGTAGTTGAAGAGCTAAAGAGAAAACAGCAATTTAACATTTGTATACTAGAAGTAGGTTCATTCTGCTGAGCTTTTGAAGCAAATTCTGTTAAATTAATCAAATTTCCTTCTGCAGAGCAAATATCTGGATCAGTGGCAGTCTAAATGTATGTCATTTAGTATGTAATAAGTATCATATATAAAGCTGTTTCACTATGGATGAATATGTCTGGTTCACTTTCTATTGTTATATTTTTTCTATTCTCAATTTTTTGTCCATCAATTTCTCTTAATGCTACATGTAAATTGCTACATTTGAAATTTTGTATTATCATCATCCATAAGGTCCAATCATTTGCACGTGAACAGGAAATCTATCCCATGCAAGTTCTTCCTGCCTGAAGTGATCTTAAAACATTGGAGCTGCATGTAAGTTTTGGAAGATTTAACTTCCACAATGTCAAGGAAACTTGGTTAGTGGTTTAAAATCATAATCTGGATTTGGGTTTTCTTTTTATTTGATGAAGACTATTTTATTGGAGATGGTATTTGAAAACTGTGTTCTCATGAGCAGAGTACCACTCCCTTCCTCTGTAACAAAGGTATTAAACTCACGGCCTGTGGGCCAGATATGTCATGTGCTGAAACCGCCCCTCCCGGTTTAGCAAAGGGGAAAAAAGTCCTGATATGTCATGTGACACCACTGTGATTATGTGAGTTTGACACCCCTGCTCTGTAACTTGCCTGACAGATTCCTGAATGTTCTGTGGGAATAAGATCTGGCTTATGTCTTCTTTTGATTTCTCTTCTCCTTTGAGCAAATAGTCTTTGAAATTTAAAACTTACATTTAAATCTTTATCTGTGTGACATACCTGCTTAAGTAGCTGTGTAGATAGATATTCCTTTATCTAATTTCTTCTGGAAATAAGGACTACAAAATACAGTCCAAGTACTGTATAAGTTTTACACAGTTTGCTAAATCTGAAGAGATACCAGACTGATAACAGAAGCAGAAGTAATCTGTGGTGGTTTCTTATTTAAATTTCCCATTTTACTATGATTGTTTAAATTTCCTTTTTTTATTTATTATTTAAAGTACTATATATTTGAGTTTGGACGTTGTTTCAACCTCAACTGACTCTGGATGACATATAAAAGTAGCATAAATTAAATCAAATAATTTAGACCAAAATGAATTACAAAATAATTACAAGATGGCAACATAGACCATATGTCAAAATCTAAAACATTAAGGACAGGAGAGTCCTGTCCACCCTATTCCAAGGCCTGAGTGAATGTTTTCTCAGACATTCTAGAATATCATCAGAGTGAGAGCTGTAGAAGATATCAGGCATGAATGATAGGGACACTTACTAAGAAAGCATGCTTCCTGGGTGTACTGAAAGGTAATACTATTTAATTAAAAGGACCTAGACTACACTTCTCTGTGGGATGGTATCAGAAACTGTGAGAGATAAGTGATCCCTCAAATAACTGGGCTTTATAGATAATAGTCAGCTCTTTGAATCACATTCAGAACCTCAGTAAGAGTGGAAAAATATCAATGTTTTTCGGCCATTATCTCTATGAGGCAATAACTAATATGGGCTTTTGTTTAGTAGAATCTTCCTATAGCAGTGCTCCAGGCATCAGCTGGACCAGAAATTCAAAGCTCTGTCTGGAATCCCATGGGTTCCATCAGTTACTTGAGACAGGCTCAATCAAATAGATTCATTTCTCTTCAGGGGACAGTGGTACTAGTTAGCTAGAAGGCAATCAAAGAGTAATAATTTGGGATAGGTTCATGTTTTATACAGAGGCCAAAAACTCCAGTACATCTCCAGATAGTTGATAGAAGCCTCCAAATATCTTGGAGGTTCCACTGTCAGTCCAGTAATGAAATCCAGCAGTTTAAGAAGGGATTCTGCTGGACAGAAAATACAGTAATACAGCAGCAGCAGCCCTAGCTGTTCCTTGGAGCCCAGCCACAAAGCTTCACATTCATTTATCTGTGGGGCAGACCCTCTGAGAGTATTCATAGCAAGGTAACAAATGTCAGTGCAAATTATATTGTATCTCAGTTGTGACTTAAATAAATCATGAAAAAATTTAAATACACTCATAACCAGAGCTCACTGACTGCTCACCAAAACAATATTTTTGCTTTGTATCTACAGCTTTCTTTCTTTCCAGATAAAACTCTTTAATATCAACATATTTAAGATGTGTTCATGTTCCACAATTAACTCTTGTATTTGCTTTCCATATTGAGGTTATGTCATAAAATGGAAGCTTGCTGTTCCCAATTTCTTTTTAGTGATTGCTTTAAGAATACTAGGTGATTTCCTAGAGTTCCTCCATAGAAATAATCTGCAAAAGAAAGAGAAAAATTGACAATAGTGCACCTGAAACTTATTTGCCATAGCTATGTGACATTTTTATTCAAGTCTGATGTCGTTTAAAGAATTTTATGCAGAATATTATGAGCAGAGCTACAGTCATGCCTCACTCTGCAGGAGGTGATGAAATATTAATGCCATGCTATAGCAATTCTCGTCACGTGACACCCAGAAGGGCAAAACAGTCAAAAGAAAGAAAAGGTTAGGGTTCTGCCTATATAAATGATAGAACTGCTTATCCCCAGACCTGGGAGGGGGCAGGTAAACTCTGCATGGAAGAGACTATTGAACTTTACTTAAATGAAAAAAGATGATAGGCAGATGTTTTCCCTTTAAATTACAACTAAAAAGATGGATTGTGTGCATGGTTCAGGGAAAACTATTGAAATGAACAATTTCACATAAACCGCCAAATTTTATGAAAGGGAGAAGCTTTCCTCACATGATTCTGAGAAGTTATCACTGGATCAGGTAATTAGAATTAACTACAGAAGAGTAATTGCAAGAAATGGCTTGCAATATGAAAAGGAAGACATGGAAGAATAATTGATTTTCTGTAATCATCCAAAACAAAAGTTCAAAATGGATTCCAGTGTACTTGGATTGGACCTTATTATTTTCCAAAGTGAAGCTGGGCATGCTAACTCAGACATACCTAAGAATTTCTTTCTCAGTGGAACTGTCCTACCACAAAATCTGCTATTGGATATCACACGTGAATTCTCTGAATATAAACAACCTTAAAATGGCAGTCACCAAACACTGTAACCAAAACAAGTTCATGTACAAATTGCAAGGCAGACAAAACCTAAACAGTGGGCTATTTTAAAGTTGTCTTGATCAGTGTGAGAAAAGTAGAAAACTCAGGCCAACAAAAAGATAATTTGCCTCTGTAATTTGACACATAAGTATTTGTGATTCAGTAAAGTATTTGTTCAAGATTTTAAAAGATCTATTAATGTTTCATAATTGCAAACAATTATGATACAGTAATTGTTTTAATCAGTATAAAGCTGAAGTTTAAGATTTTAAAGTTGTAGTTCATTGCTATGAGCACAGTAATGCTATTGTCCATTTTGTTAACTTCATTTGATTTGTGTGAATGTTTTCATGATTCAAACTGTTAAAAAAATCTTTATATTTCTTTTGTTCTGAAGTTTTTGACTTATATATGATATTACAATTTTGCAGATCTTGAAAATCTGGAAGTTTTACTTGCTATCATGAAATTCCTTCCAACCATTTGAATAAATTTAGAAATTAACAATTAAAATTAAAGTCTGAAAATCATAATAAAATAGTTTCACAGAAATGTAATATCCAACCACCAATAATTAGAACTTGCATATGATGCCTCATTTTCAAATCTCTTTATATCAAGAATTTTACTTCTGAAGTTTTGGAGTTCTGATGTTCTATTGTTCTTTTAAAAATGGGAATATTTATGTTTTACTCTGAATAGAAATTTCTTTGTCTGAACAAGTACAGATAGGAAGAATAGAAAAATCAACATTTACAGAATTGCAGAACTGTGATGAATTATTGTTCCACAGAAGATTTTTAAATGAAATGTTTTCCAATTAAGTATCAAAAGTACCAGACCACCTTTAGGTACAAATCCTAAGCAAGATGAGGCCTTTTTAATACTAAAATGGGAGACCAGTAAAGAGCATCAAGTTTGTAGAGTAGATGGGGAAGTCCAAAAGTCTCCCAGAGGAAAGCAATAGGAAGCTACTTTACTGTTGCCAAGAAAATGACATGGTCGAGTCCATGAAATTATCAGTCAGGTCTGACTTGGGTCAATCTACTTTTTTTCCTTTTTTAAAAAAAATGTGATTTTGTGTTATATACTGTTTTGTTCAGAAAACACACGAGGTAGACCGGGTTCCAACAACAAAGGCTTTATTCTTAACTAGTCAGTAAAGTGGTGCTTGACGTGCTGAAACCTGAGGCAGCCTTATATACAGGCTGGCCTGCCTGCTTGTAGCCAATGCAGTTTGCTTAAAATTTGCCGCCTTTCGTGCTTGGTTTTTGTGTAGTGAACCAATCAATGCTTAGTTATTGACCAATCAGGTTTGCAGATTTGGAGTCACCCAATTTACAATGAACACCCCTCCCCTCTTAGTTCCAGTCTGACGTGGTGACATAGTCTCGCAGGTGGGTGGGGCTTTTCCAGACTCGACTTGACTTGCACGGTTCATTCTTGGTGAAGACTTGACCGTTCTATGGGCTGCTGTTGTCGTCCGTTCTTCTCCCTGGAACCGTCTGGAAGGGTGGATCAGCCTGTTAGCCGCCTGAGTTCTTAGGCTGGCGGTTTTGCTGTCCCTCCCGTTTCCTCCGGGCAATGTGATGCTGGCTGGCTGGCCCTCCGATGGCTCTTTATGCAAGTCTCTCCAACAGTGAGTCTTTTATGTGTGCTCTGTTGTTCATAGGATGTTCATTGGTTTGTGTTTTAATAGTTCTTAGTTACTTCTTGCATTCCCCCCCCACCCTGGTTAATATTGCTGTGGTTTTTCAATGAAGTGGTTGTATGTCTGTGGTCTCTTTTCTATATATTCGGGATTGAAGCTGGTCTAATGTGCCATTTCCATTCCCTGCCATCATCTACCTGTACAGTAGGATTTGGGCCTGTTATTTGTTGGATGTCCTGGTAGCCATACCGGTTCCCCGTGAAGTTTTTAGCGTTTACTAAGTCGCCTGTTTTCGAATTGTCTAAATCTTTGTGTAGAGGAGCTCGGGGGGGTTTTCTGGAGTAAAATTTGGGTGTTAACCTATCAAGGTGTGATCTTTAATTTTCGCCCCATGAGTAATTCTGCTGGGATTTGTTGGTTCGTGGTACTGGGCGTTATGTGCTGGAGTGTGAGCAATCTGTTTATTTTTTTGTTGGACATCTCCGTCTGTCCATTCTTTCTAACCCCTCTTTGGTAAACTGGACATTCTCTCAGCCCGCCATTCGACAGCAGGCTGGGCTGGCGCGTTAGGGCATGTCTTCATCTAGGTAGGCTAGATCTGCTCGATTGTATATGTCAGCTGTGGCCCATTATCTGAGCCGAGGACGTCGGTAGACATGGGGTGGGGTGATTGGCAATAAGGCTTGTCCAGTTGTTTAATCTACAGTTTCTGTTGTCGTTGATGGCATAACTTTTACTGTCTAACCAATTAGAATAGGCTCCAAATGACAAATCAGAAAGGTATGCCCCTTGGTAGGACCCGTGAAATCAATGTGGATTCTTGACCAAGGCCCGTGGGGTTCCCAGTCCTTAACGGGTGCTTTTGGTGGGGACGGTCTAATTCCCTGGCATTTGTTGCACGAGCTTACCCAATACTCTATGTCCTTATCACAATACCCGGCCACCAAACATAACTTTCTAGCAAGGACTTTTCATCTTATACAATCCCATGTGTCCTTGTGTGTAACAACCTAAGTACCCTTGGGTTGCTATTTTGGCAGGAATGACCATCCGATCACCCCACAACAAACACCCTTTTTTAGAATAGAAGTTCAAGTCTGTCTGGTACCGGAAGGTTTAAAGTTTTCCAGTTTTCAGTTTTTCAGTTCTTGCATCAGTGTAGTTTGGTGGCTCAGGATGGCACACTTACTCCAATGGTTGAGGCATGCGCAAGGTCACTGTTAATGGCAGTGTGTTGGCTAAATTGAAATGAGACGTTTGTTATTGTTATCAACTTTTTATATTTTTGGAAAGCTTTCTTTCTTTGTGAACCCCAAGTCCAAAATTGCCTTTCATTGTCTAAGAGACGGTGCAATGTTTGCTATAGTGGCCCTTATTTGGCAGGAATACATTATAGAAATTAATTGATCCTAAAAATGCTTGTATGTTCGTTTTTGTTTCTTGTTTCTGGTGCGTCTTTAATCGCCTTTAACCTCTTTGTCTGTATAGGGTGGTACCCTCTCCGTCTATCAAATAGTCCAGGAATTCGACATTGTTCTTAATTAGGCAGCACTTTTCTCTTTTTACCTTGAGCGCAGATTCGCTAAACTTAGTTAAGATACTTTCTTGAGTCTTTTTTTAATTGAGTTTCATCCTGGCTGAGATGGACGTCGTCAAAAAGTAGGGTACGACACCTTGTATGCATTAGGAGGCGTTCTTAGGATCTGAAAACGCCTGGGGCCACCACTTACCTCCATTGGAGTCCGGTGACATATTGAACTGCGCCCTTATTGGGTGACCTATAATCTGTGCTTCAGCTGTTTCTGGTCCACTGGAGTTTTGATAGGCTAGTTGTACCAGGTCGAGTTTAGGCAAAAACTTTGCCTTTCCCAGGAGTGAAGTAAATGCTGGACTACTGGCACCGGGTATGCGCTTGTTGTAATGCGTGGTTCAGGGTTAGCCTTATAGTCACCACAGATTCTAATGGACCCGTCAGGTTTGATTGGTGTGACTATGGCGTTTCCACTAGCATCGGTCCAGGGTTCTAACACCCTATGGCTATTAATGTCTAGCTGTTCCTCTAATCTTTGCTTTTAGTGCAAACAGAACTCGCCGTGGCTTTATTCTTCGTGGCTATTGGGGTTTAGACTGAAAGAAATGGGATTTCCCGATACTTGCAAGTGAGCCGTCAAAAACGTCCTGGAACTCGTGGATGAAGGTCTTCCTCCAGCCGGTTGTAGTTCACCTCGATCGACCCCCGGTCATCCCGATGCCAATAGCGCGAAACATTTCGATGCCCAGGAGGCTTGGTCTGTCTGGTTGACTATGGTCAGCGGTAGCACTTTGACGTGGTTGTTTGTAGGT